>PNEQ01119894.1:100430-198016 GCA_003012365.1 Medauroidea extradentata
TTTCCTGGTCACATCATTCAGCCGCCGGTAATCTACACAAAATCTTGTTGAGCCATCTTTCTTCTTGACCAACACAACTGGAGATGACCAGGGGCTGTTCGATGGCTCTATCACATCCAGATCCTTCATTTCCTTCAGAATGTCATCAACTACCTCGTGTGAAGCAAGAGGTAGATGTCTAGGGGGTTGCTTGATAGGCGTGGCATCTCCTGTATTAATATGGTGACATGCCACAGATGGCATACCAAGATCATGTGAACCACATGAAAAAGCATTTTGATTCTTTATTAAGAGTTCTACAACAGCATTCTCTTGTCTCTAGTACAGGTTTTCCTTTGTCCTCTTCAGAAGTTCTGTAAGTGGTTCTGGCAGAGTATACTTTACAAGATCCTCCCTTAAGACATTAGACTTAGTGGTGTTACCTGGGATACCTGCTTACACAAGCCAATCGTTGCCCCTCCTTAAGACGAATTGCCTTGTCAGTCAAGTTCATCATTCTAACAGGAAAATTATTTGAGCTTGATGAAACCAAAGTCCTGGCTATAAGTACTCCACCAGGGAGATTACTCCCTCTTCTCATATGCTTGTTTAATCCTAGACGCCTTACGAACTGTCCTATACAGTGCATTGTTATCACAATTTTGCTAGAAGCGGGCAACACAGTGGCCTGGCAACAAACTACAGGACAGCTGACTGGTGATATTAATTCTGGTCGTGGTATCAGTACCAACTCGGTTTTACCTACCTTCAAGACCCCCAGTCGAGTGTCAGTGCAGCATCCTAGTTTCCGCAGAACATATAGTCCCAGTAAGCATTAATCTGTAATATCCGCTATGTAGACTTCGTGTTCTATTTCTAGTTCACCCAATACCGGCCTTCGCCCCTCAAGACCGGTGTTTACATGTTTCCCGAATTTTTAACTAATTGGTTGGTCTCACCTGGTTCTGGGTCTTAGTTTCTTCACTGATAGTGCTGACACTGGGCTCTCAGGTGTCCAGGTCATCCACACTCCCAGCACTCTGGCCACTTTCCTGGTCGAGGGCGGTGTTCCGAAGCCCCAACTCTGTTGGAAATGATGCTAATTGCTGTCTTAATTTCCTTCAGTGTATTCTCGATGCTGTTCCCCTCTTCTTCGCTTTTTACTTTCGCTGCTCGCACCACACATCGATTTGCTGGCACCTGCCTTGCTGACTCGACTTCCAGTGCTCGGGCTAGAGCATCTTGCATGGTGTGAGGCACTGCCAGACGTACTGTTTGTCGCACCTCCAAGTCTGCATTGGTATCAACAAAGAACCCAATGGCAAGCAGATCTCGCGCCTTCTCTGGACACCCCTCAAGTGACAGATGGGCCAGTCTCACAATGTCTTGCCTAAGTTCCTGAAGTGACTCCCCAGGTCGCTGGCTACCGCTTCGAAGTTGGGCATGGTGGGCATGTCGTAAATAGTGGTCCCCGAAGCGCAGCTCCAGTGCAGAGACTAACGTAGAATACTCAAGGCGATGTCGTTCAGGCAAAGATTGGAGTATACTGAGTGCAGGGACCCTCAACACTGCTGCCAGGTAGTAGGCATGTTGCTGTTCTGTCCAACCATTTAGAGGTTGCAACAATCTCATATTGGTGCTGATATTCACACCATGGGGTTTGGCCACCATAAGGGGCAGGCTTGATTGTAACCCCCTTCCCAACCCTAGGCATGGCAACCTCAGCTGTATCCATCTTCTGTGGTAGTCCTACTGCCAATCCTGCAATCACGGAGCACCTCCCATCATTACCCTAATGTCTCAGCTCTGGCTTCTTCGAGCCGCTATCCCGACAACCGATGGCTGACCACCAGCCTGTCACTGTAGAAATTTATCCCATTCTGTCCTTAAGACACTCACTTCTTTCTGCAGGTCGTCTTTCACACTTCCGATATTCTTTTCCACATTTTCATTAACACTGTCGATTCTATGGTCCACCAATTCACTGACATTGTCAATTTTTAGGTCCACTATTTGAGAAACATTTTAATTTTCTTGTCCACGTACTCTATAGTATGCACTAGCTCACTAATTCCCTATATCTTCCTGTCTACATTCTCATTAACACTGTCAATTTTCCTAACAACATTGTCTATTTTCTTGTCTACATTCTCATTAACAATGTCTATTTTCTTGTCTACATTCTCATTAGTGCTGTCTATTTTCTTGTCTACATACTCATAACACTGCCAATTTTCCTAATTACATTCTCATTAACACCCTCAATTTTTGTATTTACACCACTTATTTGGTTAGCTATTTGACCACTCAGTCTCTCTATTAATGCTCGCAAACCCTCTAACTCACTAGCTATTTTTCTTGTAAACATAAACTTATAACCTAAAATTTCTTACCTAATAAAAATTAACAATTTTAAATAAATATCTAACTATATACACTTAGTTTTAACATCATTTAAAACATTTAATTAAATTTTAAATAATCGCCTCCATCCCACTTCTGACACCAGTGTTACAAGTGGCGGGCTAGGTACGTTTGGGGATGGAGATCTTTGTTAAAATAATGAAAATAAAGCTAACTTAGTTTATTTACAACTGTATATACAAAAATAAACCTATGTCTATAATGATTTACCACAATAAATGTCAAACAGAACAAATAACTACTGTTTACATCAATGATAAAAAAATACATCTACATAAGTTCTCTGTATATGGAAAGGTTACTAGTCACTCACAATGGTGGACCCAATGAAAGAATACCGAAGAATCTTTTCTGGCCTAGAATCACCTTCTTCCTACTACTTGCTGCTGTCCCACTCGCTGGACACCCTCGAACAGTCGTCGCAACCCAATACTTGTCACTATCACTTGAGATCGCACCAGGCACCTGCCAGCCAAAACTCTCGCTCCTGGTGCAGTTCCCCCTTATATACCCACACGTACATCTCGAATTATCTCGGCACGTCTCTGTTCTCCAACCTCCAGGAAAGGTGTCGCTTCAAAGTCAAGCACCATCCCGAGAGATAAAGAGGGAACAGGAACATTCCAGATCACGATATTTCCCTCAGTTACCCGATATTGGGTGCAGGTGGTCGCCACCACACATGGGCGACACAATGTATGCCAAACCTCTTTGTTGTTGCTACTGCTATATCGTCTTACACTGCTCTCCGATTACAGCGGTGTGCAGGTGGTTATCATGGAGTAATACAATCCATGCAGAACCCGATGAGGTCTTTTAGCGCTACCGCCACTGTATTGTATTTCGCCACCCTGCCCGACAGCCAGGGCGCCGAGGAGGGGGAGGGAAGTGGGGTGTCCTAGCTCCACCACCACAGTATCGTACTACACCGCCCAGCCAGACAGTCGCGGCTTGCAACAGTATAGTATAGCCGTTTCTGGCACAGGAGTCTGAGTGAGGCACTCACCCAAGTGAGGTGTCCCACCATGTTGTGATGTCATGGCCATGGCCACCATGTTGGATGTCCTTAACATTTAATGTGAACTTGATATCCGGGTCACCAAGTGTCAAATTACCAAATTTTTAAAAATTTCGATAATTTAAAAATTTTAAAAAATGTCAAAAATTGAAAAATATTAAAAATTTAAAAAGTGAAATTAATTCTAAACACACAAAAAATTTAAAATCTCAAAATTTAAAACAATTCCGATAAATTCCGAAAAAATCCCGAAAAATATATTACCTCCATCATGTTTCCAGACGCTATCTAGTTTCCGGCCACCATCTTAGGTTTTGTTCCGAGTTTTCCGAAATTTATTCGATTTGGCATTCCATCCACACCTCGCACATATTTAATAAAACAATTTTAAAAAATTTAATAAAAAAACTTTTATATAAAAATTATTTAATTGAAACAACTACCGACACGTCTTACCCGGACGAGCTCCATCGACACACTTACTCCCCCACCACTTTTTACATGTATATATAGTCACCATACCCCCTCTTCTATTACCCCTTCCCCTCCCCCTACACAGCTAGTATTTTAATTGGTTGTTAGTCACGTGATGAATTCCCCTTCCCTTTTCTCCACTTTACCACCACTTTCTTATCCATCATCTAAACAATACTTCCTTTATAATTCTCACTAAACCAGTATGTCACCTATGTCTTCACATAGCAGCTAGATGACCTTGAGAAGTAATGACCATCGATTGAGACTTTGTATTGATCATCAATTTCTAAATTAATCGATATTTTTAAAAGTAAAAATATTGTTAAAATGATTTTAAAACTTTATTTAAATGTCACTAACGAATGCTACTTAAAATCAATCGCTTCTTAGCTATATTCGACCGATTCCAATGAAATCAACCAATAAACTATAAAAAATATATTTGATTAATATTTTTATTGTAACTACACGGACTTCATTTCCTACAGAATTCCATCGTCTACACTCATACTCCTACTATCTTTGCTATAGGCCTACTTATTTTAATTTCCGATTAAATCATTCAGTCGTAAAAAAAATAAATTATTCTGGAACCCTACATTTGCAAGACTCTTCAGCTACTTTCAAACATGGCGTACACTATCCGATCAACATCATTCCATCGTAAAAAACTGACATAGTATTTCAAATTTATACTAGTTGTGCTAAAACACCACCCCTACACCCCGCACCAATCAACAACACCCTTCCAAAGCCCGCCTCCCCTAAAACTCTTCCATCATTCTCCGATGTTCCTGTCATAGCTTGTCCGAACTGTTCATCACACTCTTCTACAGATACGACGCAGATATGACTTTCTCTCTGCTTAGCGAGCAGTTACGCACACGCGACAACTCGTAGCTATGCAGATAGCATCACCAAATCACATATCACTGGTAAGCTTTCATACAAGATCAGCTCAATTTCGTACTTTGCTATTTTTTCAACCCTGTCTTTACTTTTTTGCGCGAAAAAAGTATTTAAATCGTAATAATTATTCTCGTCAAACTACCAGCGAAATAAAAACCTCTGTTACCCTAATCATCACATTTTATGTACATACAATCTATAATCAACTACTTCTAAAATATACACTGCTTCCCTTAAAAATATATCCAGTCATCACTTAAAAACAATCACAGTCATGTCCATATATTCCCTTATTAAGCAACAAATAACGGTAGTTTATTGCACTCATCAACTTCGTGTCGTCACAATGCAAACGTGATAATTAAGGCCTTGTAACAGAAGCATCATCCATACTTTCTTGACCCAGTCACATATATTGCCAGTTTTGACAACGAAGTCCCATGCGCCGTCATAGTCTATGTCATGACGGTAGTGGTAGTCATCACCGTCGAAGATGTCGCCAACAGAGGTGAAGCTATCGCAGTGCCAGTCGAAGTTGTTCAACACGAGCTCACATCTCATCATAACTTATTCACTGATGTAGCTAAATTGCTGCTTCACTGCTGCTATTCACACTAGCTACAGGAAGTATCAAACACATCCTGTTCAATTTTTATTTCCGAAGTGAGTTGTAATCATGGGAAAGTTACGTCACCTCACTCAGGCTCCTGTGTCAGAAGCGGCTATATTGTACTACTCGTGACACTGCTTTATTAGATGTTATTCAGAGTTTAATGTATAATATCCTATTAAAATCATCCTCTGACTTTCTGTGGTGTAATCTAAAAATAGTACTCTGCTTACTTTGTAAGGACTAATTGAAGACCTAAAATTTACGCTCATTTCACTGCACAGCGGTTATGTGCTGTACCCTTACCTAAGTGGACTTTAATTACTACGATTGGGAGTACCAATTTTCATTTTTCCTGCTTCGCATACGGAGTGTAGAAGTTTTTTTTCTTTGTTATCGGTTTGGTGTTATGGCAGAAGTAGCGGAAGATACGAGCATTTTGCAGCTAACACTAGCGTCTTATAAATTCTTAACACTTAGGTTTGTCTCTGTAACATGTTTCATGGCCTGTTTCTGTGCATATTTGTTTCGGTCAGACAAAACATTGTTACAGAACTGTGGGTGAAGCCACGTAGTGTAGTAAACTTTTCGAAAATTATTTAATATGACAGTCTGCAAGAAATTTTGAATACAGTTTATTTTCGCACGCACATGCAGTGAATGTTCCTAAAAGCCACGGAGAAGTAAAATTAGGGGATGCCCACTGAAAGTGTTATAGGAAAACGATGTAAGGATAAAACATAGAATGAGCAGTGCGGATAAACAGGCGATTTCACACTTAAAAATCCTCCTCAGTGTTGCACTATCACCCCTTTGTACCCATGCCTCGAAAAACGCAAGACAGCTCTGACCAGGCAGAGCTCTTAATAGAGAACTGAGAACGATTCCTGCTTGATGTTCGTCGTATTTTGAATCATATCTTTAATGAAAACACCCCATTATGAAATTTAAATACATATTTATAATTGTAATTCCAACTAAAATAAAAATACGACTATGTTGGATATTATTGTTTCGAGTCGGTTTGTGTCTTTAGTTACAATAATTTTTTACAACCATACTTTTACTTAACTAATATTCGTAGCATGAAAAAATGAAAAATAGTTTTAAAGTTATAATATCACATGTGAACTTCAGGAAGCTACCACAGAAAGAGATTCATGAGCGCCATTATTGCCTTTTATAATGATAAATAAAATACAGTAAAGGTTTTGCCAATTTTAAACCATTTACGTACTAAAACTGAAAATATCGAACAATGAACAACTTTAGAACTATGATAGAGCTGCAACTTGTTTAAGAATCGTTCAGATAATTTTTTTGGCACTTGTGCCAGGAAAACCTACATGAAATAAAAATAAGGATTACTCTACTAATGTAAGCAGCAAATTCTATAAAATTGTTCAAATATTTAATTATATTTGTGAAGCGCAATCAAAAGTAATGTATATGGTAGTAATAAAATAAATAAAGAAGATAATTTACCTCCAGTGTGATTTAGACCACATGTTTCTTATAAACATACTTATATTACGAAGTATGAGAGCATTAATGTATTTAGTTCGTATTTATTATTCAGCCAGAATAGCAAGGTTGAATTTCGTATACATGAACACTAGAATACCAATACGTTACTACCAATTAGATTTACATGTTTATCCTTTATAACAGTCTGATCGTATGTAGTTATTGCACAGTGAAATACCTCTTTCGTGTTTTCACTGTTAAGTTTATATTTCAAGCCGAAGTTTATAATAAGTGTATTCGAAAACGAAAACGAAATTCTTCCCAGCTTCATTATAACGCTCATAACACTACCACTGTGGCAATGCCCTACCTAGGAAATAATTATAAGTTCTGATACCTATCGGGACCAAAAATGCATTTATACATACTGAATGCAAATTTTAACACAAAATGTAATCAACTTAATGGTCACAACTAATAGTTTTCCTTTCCTGTTGCCTATTTGCACAGCAATGGGGAATCTTCTTGGTTGTCAGTAATTTACCCTTGACATTTAGATTTACTGTTCACAAATCCATTCTTCTGGCTGTACCTACCATCAGATTCCAGCATTGACCTTCAGACATGGTAATAAATACATTATTTAATTATAGTCGTATGTACTTTATGTTGGGCGACGTACGAATCAGCACCACCTGAATAATACATATATAAATGTTGTATAGAGGTAGGTGAATTAATTCTAACTTTGTCATTAATTAACGATTTCGTGGATATTTTACCCCACATGCTGTAATACAAGGAGGCAGTAGCAAGTGATGTACTGACATCTACTTGGGGACTTTCTGGTACATGTGCTTACCATACATCCTCCTCGACACATTTTTCAATGGAAGGGGGGTGAATAGTTTACTTTGTCTGAAATTATGGCTAGAAAATATTTAGTTGTTAGTAGAATCATTTGTTTCACTGAGTTAATAAAGTAATTATATAATTGCGGGGACTAAAGAAATGTTGGTTGTTCATTGATTGGAGGTACTGCCAAACTTAGGAGAATGCTTAGGGTAAATTCCTGCTAAATTACAGGACGAGCACTAGAATTTTCAACACCGTCAAGAGGTAGAATTATAACTTCTTCAGAGTAGGACAGAACGTTATCGCTGAAAAAAGCAGTGATTTAATAGTTTCGCAGGTATATTAAACTAATTAGAGAGAAAAATTTTTTCGCATGTAAAGCATCACTTCAAATAGTTACTTTATTATAATCGACTAAAAATTGTTTATGGCTGCATTTAGCCAGAATTTTACAATTTCGTTCACGACATTATAACAAATTTCTTACACCGTCAGCTCAAAGCAGAAGAGTGTTATGCGACGATAAGTTTTTTTAATATCGTGTTGTGCAAAACACGTTTAACACATTAAGTTTTCTAAATGTGCATTGACCTGATGTTAATACAATTGCTTTGAAGACAATTCGCAGTACAGTAAGCACCTAGGGTGTCATAGAGATGTTCTAGGTATACTCGCTTATTTCCTTGATACTAAAAGTGACTCGGTCATTCTATTGAATCTACCCATTGAAACTTACAAACGAACGATAAATTACTTTGGAATTCACAGCGATTTTCCGACATTTAGACATGCATAGACTCTGTGCAGGCCTATTTGAACTCAGTCGTTAATGTAGAAGCCCGTTCTACCACTTGCTGGTGCGCTGTTGCCACAACACAGTAGGCCTCCTACGATACTACTCATTCAACATTCACAGCGTCGGTCACGAAATGAAATACCGGTACTTCTGTTCAAACAGTCGTATAATATATACTACAATTTTAAGACCTAAAATGTCTATTGTGTGATAATATTGAACGTAACATACAAACAACAGTACTTAAATTCTTTACGTCCAAATGGCATGAAGATTTTATGTATGCTTCTTTAATGAAATACTTAATTTATTACGCTTTGTAGCTCAACCTGTTTCTTGGTCAAGTCCATCTCGTAACATTCTTAAATTAGCTTGATTTTTATGAACCCAGTATCAACAACTTAATATGATAGTAGAAATATACCAGTTCATTAAACTAATATGAAGCGCTTACACAATATAGTCATTAAACTACTCTGTGTGTGTGTATATATATATATATTTTTTTTTTTTGCCATGTAGTAACGATGGCACAATTCGAGTGGGATACTGTAACTGAAAGAGCGAATTTTAAACTTCGCTCGATTGATTATCTGGTATTCCGTGTAGTTTAAGAGGCCAGTGCTTCCAAGTACTCGAATAGCCAAAAACAGTTTCTGCGACCATAGCTCTGTTTGGAAACCAAGTTTTAACATACCCTTTCCTTCCAAGTTCTCGAAGCCATCTTTAAATGCCTTTCGTTCATGTCCATGTCAAGTGAAGACATTTGGGCGATTCTTAATAGCGTTGATTTCGAAAGCCGGTGAGGGTTATCATTAGGGGGATGTGAAACAGTATGAGAATGCACGAGAGAGTAAAATTAAAAATCGAAAAGCCAATTATCAGTGACATTGTTTAACAAACTCTAAGCTTTTAGTTTAAATCCCAGGACAATAGTGTCTTTCAATTAAATACAGATTATGGCTTCGTGTTCATGACGGCCCGATATTCGCGAAATTGTATTATATAGTATATTGGTATCATTGTACAGCTATAAAGGTAATTAAACAGGTACTCGAAACTGGTTACCAAATTCCTTTTCAATGTTCATTTGAAAAATATTGAAGTGTGTTTGAATTTGGTGCTTGAAAACAGTAAAACTTATCGCAATTGTTATGATTATGTAACAAAACCATCCATTAAATAAAAAAGTAATGTATGTTTTTACGATTATCTTTTAAATACGGACAGAGCTCAAGCAGGCTCTATACAGCTTATTTTAATGACAAGAATTTTTTAGTTAGAAATCCATGTGATTTTCGATGTACACGTTCGTAAATTCGTTCTTTTTAAGTTTTGTCACACATAATTGAATAAATTATATAGAAAGTACCGAACCTATCACTTTTTGATTTTGCAAAACAGACGAAAAACTGGCTTCATTTGTGCTGTAATAAAGTTCTACCGAAATATTCCTGCAAGGAGAAGAAGCGAAATATGTAATTTGCAGTGGTTATCTGTTGTCGAAAAGTGATTCTCTAACTTTAATGTGACCCATTTAATAGACACTTTTCGTTACAAATACATGCATACCGACAACACAAGAGCGAAAGCTAACATGCATAAAGAAATTAATCTTGTTCGTGTGATATTTTCGAAATTATATTTACAGTAAACTTTATGCAAAAGTAACAAAAATTATGCATATATATATATATATATATATATATATAACTAACACACAAACACACACACACACATATATATATATATATATATATTATCTTGGCTTTTGTGGGTATGAAATTTCATTAGCCAAAATTGAGTGTAAGAGTTTTTATGCAAAATGTGTAAAACGATCTTACATAAATGTAAGCAACAAAACATTTATTTGTAATGATTGCTAATGCATTAATGATGTCGTACGGACTTTAAATTTCATTAATTTATTTATAAATATAATATTCTCAAGTTCTTTATAATTTTCAATGCTTACAAAATATAACGAAACATTGTTTCAGTTATTAAACTGGAATATGGATCTCGATGTTGACAAGATGTATCGGCGTATCGCTACTGAACAAGCAAAATAAAAAATTGAAATGAGTTTTTAAGAAAATATACTGAACGGTTATTTAAAAAAAAAATTGTAGTGGACTGTGCAAAACTTTGACCTTAATATCGTACTTATGGACACGGATTGGAGCATTAATAAAAAAATTGCTACGAACAACTTATTTTGCACTCAAAATAAAAATATAAATAACTTCGTAATTTCGAGCATCGTTATGAAAACCTTCATTGTCGCAATCAGTTTTTTTTACCTTACAATACACTTCAAAAGTTAAATGTTCCAAAATAGAACCTTAGTTCAAGGGGACAATGTTGCTTTATAAATATATTTTATTTATTTTTAAGATAATTTTGTGCATTCAGGCATTTCTAGGCACTAATAATTCGTAACAAATGAAATTAGGCAAATTTACACACTTATAAACACCACAGTATTTACAAATTATCTTTAACGCTGTAAGATACAGATTAGCACGTGTCGATAATGCAAGCAATCAAAGCAAAACTCGTCGGTTTCATTGTATTACATTCGCTTCAAAAAAGTTGAAGGCGATCGAGTTGGGAAAAAGCAATATTTTATGTTTGTGTGAAATAATGTTAGTTTTGTAGACATGACTTGGGAGTGCGATTGCCTTAAAAATAGCTGAGCCTGATTTCCCATACTGACATTTCGAATTCAAAATTTTCATGTTTTTCGTTCTTATCCACTACGAAAACCAATGAACATAATGATGTAAAGAAAAAATTCACATTGAAACTACATGTCATGGGCTACTGTTTGACGCATATAAAAACCCATTCCAAAGAAAAAAAATTAATTGCTGAAATTTTTAAACCATATAATGTATGCTTTCATTATGTAACTAAGGTAGTCAAGGTGTTTCTTTAATCGCGCGGCACAGTAGCCAAGACAAGGCCGTTTGTTTTATTTGCCCCTCGAACAGCTACTAGGTCTTAGTAAAATAATATCCGAGCAATACTTGTATGGACGGAAGCATGCTTTGAGCGATTTAGACACACCAAAATTGCTTGTATTAAAATGCAGTGATTATACAATACCTTGAAAAATTACTGTCGCTCTCACACATCTGTCAACACCAAAACAGAGTAGTAGCAGGGTATTTATAGACGAGCTGTAACTCCAAAATCACCAGTTAATAATAAAAATGCTTCCTAGAGGAGACAGTGGTGCTGAAGTTATCAAACCTGGCGTGGAGCAATGGAAGATTGCTTTTTCAAGTTTTTAGTTTCATTGCAAAGTTTTTGTCTAGACACCATCATACCAAGTTTACAATTTACGTTGTTTGCAGCCAAGAGCCAAACATGGCCGGAGTCTGATCATGTGATGCACAGTCATGTCGTGGTATTCTGTCAGACCCGTTATTATCCTGCAATACAACTTCGTGGTAAACAACACTGTGTAATCATTTTGAGCGATCATTGATCGTCCGACTGTTATGTTGTTCCCCAATAGAGATGCCAGTTCAGTTCTGGCATAAAGTCATATAGAAATATCAACACACTCTTGCAGTATAAATATTATAAAAAAAATACATTTTACGTGACTGCATCCCCGCTTTTTTAGGAAGAGATATGTGAGGAAAGTGGACTGCTATGCTAACAGCAGTTTCTTTAAATATATAAATAAATTGTAATAATAATTTGCAGCACATACAAGGGTTACATGGCTACAGGATTTCATAATGTGTTTACCATTAGTAGGTAAATAAAGATAATGATTTTATTTGTAATATTTGTGTACATGTAACAAAATTTTAACAAACAGATTAAGTAACTGAAATACTAACCATAGGTAGGTATGCACATATCTGTATAGGCCATCTGTAGTACTCAAACTGGGAACTTCGTCGTCCGAGGCAAGCCTTAACGACAATGACTACTGTCACGGAGGTCTTCATATATATAAATTATACCCTTAGAAATTTTTATTATTTAAAATTAAGTCTTACAAGTATCACGTATATTTCCTTTTCCAAATTTATTAAATAATTAGAAACAAATTATTTACGTAACTAATTAGCATATACATCAATAATTTGTAACCAGTACAGTGCAGTGAGAAACCAATAAAGGTATTGTGCATAAACTTAAGTATATCCGTATTGTTAATTGACATAACAAGATAAATAATGAATCCACGATTTTCTTCTTAGGCTATGAATGAAACACTACTATATATTTCTGCACACTCTACAAAATAGCGGTATTTGTATTAAAAGTAAAAAAAGAAACAAACGGAAATAATAAACGTTTCGTAAAAGTATGTTTCAATTTCAAGTAAAACACGTCACATACGAAGTGAACAGCTTTAAAAAGAGCGTTACCCACTGTGTTACTAGGGCAAATGTTGCCATGTAGTAAATAATTCATCCTAAATGGATGAAACTTACATCAATACAAACAAATTGGTTACATACATAGTATATGAATAATAATAACAAGAGCATAGCAGAGTTGCCAAAAATAACATAGTCACGAATATATGTCGTTCGAAACTAGCAAAGCAGAAAGTTACTACGGACGAAACATGTTCATCTTGTGTTCTGCAAAAACACATTCGGGACCAGCCAGTTTGTGAGCCCGTGTAACTGCGCCCTGTAAAGTATTCGAGATATTCCAATAAAAAAAATCAATGTTCAAATTACCTTGCTTAGTAGGGGGACTCGCATATGTGCAGATATGTTTGCGAATTCTTGTTCAGTGACCTGGTTAAGCACGACATTGTCAAATGGTCCACGAAGCAGAACATTCCCGGCTCTTTCATAAGCAAAAGAACTGCAGCGATTACAACTGCGTAACAAAGCTGAAAGGTTCCATTTCTACATTTTTCGATCCAACTGTTAAACACAGTCCAAATAATTTCGAGAAAAACTTAATTTATAACTTGCATGACTTATGTCATCTTCAAGACACGAAATATTGCAAGCTCATTTTTGAATATCTTTAATGTGGTTTAATATGTTTTTATTCAGGCTCAATTATTTTTAATTAACTGGATGTAACCTAAACTAATATACAGATTAATATCTACATTCATTTTATAGATCTACAACATTTTTCACGAAAAAAATGTGGGCTAACACCCCTTCATCTTCAATAGTCGCATGCTGCACAACGATATCCCTCCAAGTATGTTCACTTGTTTGCGTATGCAGGCAAATACCACGTTAGGTTTCTATGTTATATGAATGTGTGAATCTCAAAGGCCTAACAGTGTCATAATCAAGCCGTGTATTGAATATAGCTTTAAGGCCAATGATTCTGCAAAGTATCTGGATCAGTAATTATGTCTAATTTTTGATACTGTTAATTTAAGGAACCTGTTTACTCTGCTTACAATTATATCTGATTCTATATGAGTAGGTGACGCTAATTTTCGGGAAATTAGTTTTGCAACACTTTGTTTCTATGCCTTACGTGCATATTAGCAGTTCTGCTTCGCGGTTATTGACAGTGTTATTTGTGTAGAGGCATCGCTTATTTTGACTGTACCAATCAGAACAAGGTTACTGCGACACCATACGCCTGTGGTTTGATGGTAGAATATTAGTCAATGTAGATTTCGGAAGATTGAATTGCTTCTCTCATTTTATGACCGGATTATGAATATATGCACAGTAGCCTTTGTCTGCTACTGCGTGCACCACCTAAGTTGGCGGATAGCGTGCAGGTGGGTTCTTGCATCTAATATACTATTTTTTATTAGTAGAACGCCTTTACTGTACTCGGGGTCAGTGTTTTCGTCCCGGGGTTTACTGTGTGTATATTATGCCATGGCCTGATGTTCGAATTTCGGGTATGTCACCCTATTCTCAGCTGCTGCTATGCGCCACCTAATGTGGCGCGTACTGTAGTAGACGAATTATTATTATACCAGTAAAGTGTGAAGCTTAGTTGCAACTCATGTTGCTCTTTGTTCATTCTGTACTTTTCTGAGACGTGACTAATCTTGGATGTGATGCTTTATAATAAACCATACGACGTCATACGTCGACAATGACGTTAATAGAGAAGGCATACAGCACAACTACGTGACAGCGACCAAGGGTGGCTTTTGTTGAAAAACGATCCCAGCATTTGCTTAGAAGTGACCCAGGAAAACCATGTAATTGTCGTATGTCAAGATGCCTGGACTGGGTATCGAACCCGGATTCTTCCGAACTCGAGTTCATTGTGTTACCGTTGCACCACCTCACTCGGCGACAACCTTGAGCTCGGCGCATAGGGAAGACAAATAACTGGTTGGTAATATTAAATTGTATATGTATCGTTTTGTATCGCCTTATAAATTATATGTCCGTATAGTATTATTATTTATTGCTGAAATCTGGTGCAACTGTAACACTTTGAACTCTCAGTACCCGGGTCCGATTCTAAGTCTGACAATCCTGGATCCGGTTTTCTATTTATTTTGTTTCATTTTTCTACATTTTACGTCTCGTTGACAGCGTGGTTCATGGAGACAATTACACGTATTTTCATGTTCCATCAAAACTAAACAAGGCCCATACCTCATCCGCGACATGAATCCAGAAACTTTCGCATCGCAAGCCGACGTGCCACCCGATTGCCCCACGAAGGTCGGCTTAGATTTCAACGGTTTCCCCGAGATCAATCCAGGCCAATGCCGGGATGATTCTTTAACAAATTTCATTGCCGTTCCCTTCCACTATTATCTACATAAAAGTACTCATCTACTAATTCAATTTGGCTGTTTAAAATACAGTAAAAATTATGTAAATTACAATAAAAATAGTTACAGAACTTGTATTATTACAGAAGAATAACATACGTTTCTTAATTCTGTGTAAACTAATGGCAACTTGCCAGTGTGATATGTGTGATTCTTCTTCTCACTTAGACGGCAGGGTAGTCAAGAAGCTTTTCGCAACATACCCAATCAAATGTCCTCTCTATGGTGGCAAAATTTCAAGGTCAGAACGGACGACCATTAAAAGCACGACTGTATCTCCCGGGCGCCAAATTCACCGTGATTGGAGACTCTTGCGTACGCTGCGTGTTGCCTAGGCACACAGGCGTTATGTTTGTTTAGCAGCCGATCATACCCGAAATGGACTGTAACTTTTTCAGCCGCTCATTTATTCTGATCATCACTGTACATCACAAATACATGTAAGAGCAGTCTAAAAATAATGCGATACCCTAAATCAGTAGAATAAAGGAGAAAACTTAGTATGTAATTTTTCAAATCAACAATTTGTCACATACTTTTTGTTTACAGTTTAGTTTAGTATAGTTTAAATATCATGTTTTCGTTAAGTTTGAGGGACGTATTTATATTCATACTAGACTAGGCCTATCCTTATCGGTACATAGCTTTGTAGGCAATTAATCCTGCGGTAAAGATAAATATTTATGCAGTAGATGTAAAAATACGTATCTTAAGGCCATAAACCATTCATTTTTGCTGCTTTTACGATAATTATGTTTTTAAGCCTAAACGAGAGCACATCTCGAAAAACTGTTTGCACAGTTTGGTTAGAAACAGTGGATACTAGGTTAACTATTTTTTTAAAGACAAAATACACTGCGGTTTCAGCTATTTATGTAATTAAGGAAATTCTCATTAATGAATTAGATAACTCTATATATATTTTTTGTCTAGAAAAAGTTAACAACATAGTAAAAACAGTTGTTAACAAATCTGTGCAACTGTTTTTCGATATCTGCTTTCGTTTAGGAATAAAAAATTAATTATTATGAAATCAGTAGAAGTTATGAACATGACCTTAATTAATCCAAAAGTAATTTAACTAAGCTACAAGTACGAAAGTGATTGTAGGTATAGATGGAAGCAATTGCAAAACTTTCGTGAAGTAGCATAAATTCTTATTCAGGAAGTGGTATTTTTAAATTGATGATAGCGTTGATCAAGCTGTTGAAATGCTGTTTTATTGTAATAATATGCCTGATGTTGTCTGTACAGGCAACTGGCCCTCCCGTGCAGGTAGAGCCTGTGGACTTGAGTGTGAAACCACCCACTCTGGTTCTCCAGGTACCAAGGTACAGTCCACAGCTCACAAACCAAGTCGGTACCGAAGTCCGTACAGCTGACTTCCAGCTTGGTAAGTTCCATTAACTGTAGTTTGGTTTAAGTGTCTTATTGTAGAGCTACGTAGGTTTTCGTGTTTTCTTACAGTATATATTTACAAGTATCATCTTTAAACGATTACAGCAGAGTGTGTTTGTTACAAACTTAACCATTTTCTTGTACATATGGCACAACAAGCGTATGCCATTGAGTCTCGGGTGTGTATGCATTTTTTTTTCGTAAATTTAATGTACGCTACAGTAACACAGTATCAAACACATCCTAACTTAAGACGTTACTACGGCTAGTATGTGCGTCGAATGCTATTGGGCTCGTTGTGTTATTTATATATTTACGGGCGAAAACACATACTGCCAAGGTTTCAGAGCTGGCGCGCGGATAGTATGTACAACCATGGAAAGGCATACAGCCGATATAGTATCCAGAAAGAAGGCAAAAAAATTTAATAAAATAGAATAAAAATTTCTATCGCCCACATTAAGCTTACTTTCCACAGGGTTGGAGTAAACGTAACCCAAAATTTTACACTCGATCAAGTAATGCTGTAAGTATGTGATACAATTTTTATTTATCGTAAATAGACTAAATAGCGCGTGGTGGCAGGCAAAGGTATCACATCCCGAGAGCAGACTGCTGTTTGGGTGCCCAAAGACGTCTGCAGAACCCAGAAGGATTACATAATGTAAGTTCTGCGACTGAGAAGCGACAGAATGTGAACGACGGTGGAAGTGGGAGTGTCCCGAGAAAACACTCTGGCCGGCAGCAACGTCCGTCACATTCACCATATGCGAAAAATCGAGGACCGACTTTCCCATGAATAGAACCCAGATCATCGGTAGGAAAGCAAAATTTCTAGCCATTTGACAACCACTGCTCTTATTTATCCATATCTTGTTATTTTCAAAACTAGCAGATCTACAACAATAAACATTACAAAAATTAATGCTTAGATGATAATCTTTAAAGATACCCACACGGTTTGTTTTCAATCAACCTTGCAGAACCCGAATTATGATTAATATGTGTTGTACTAATGTGCAGTCTTCCAAAATGAGGATTTAAAACTAGATACTTATATTAAAGCTATGCCGACGAAAATTATAAGTATAAAATAATATTACAATATGTCCAGAATATTTCGAAAATTACAAACGTTTTAACTAGGCCTATCGTTTTCGTAGTATAGCCTACTTGAAAATGGGGAGACTGCGACGGTAAATACTCCTTAAATCAAAACTTCGATGATGAATTGTTAAAATACAAAATTTGTCTACAACCAGCCCAAAATTATTCAAAACATGACAAGAAAACTTTATTAATTTACATTTCGTGCTATCTTACAAAACTTATGGCCGATTCTAATGTGGCATGGCTTGGCTACGACGATCGAATCGTTGTCGAATCTGGATGTCCTGTACGCTGAGAGAAAGAATTGTTTCATTATACTAAATATATTTGTTTCGGTGATACTTGCTTCAGCTAAACAATATTTTGTTGGTAAGACCAAACTTGGAGTCCTCCAAACAAATTTATTTATTTCCATCGACCAAATTATTCATTTAAACGCACTTTGTGCCAAACGTATATTTGGTTACTAAAGGACGTCGAATAAATATTTTGTGTAAACAAACAACTTGTTACAGCTTGCCAACAAAATAATATTGTTAGTTATAAGTGATGTGCTTTGAACCAAAACATTTTATTCGATGGACTAAATGATTTTGTTGGCGAAACTAAATCCATTTGGTTGACTTGCGGAAGATGGCAGGCTGGCTTGCGTGAGCGAAAAGATGGCGAACGTTGTATACCTCAACTTTCAAAGTATAAGCTTGTGCGACAAGTAGGACGTCTAAACTGTTAATCATCATTATTAAAGTATCTTAATTTTAGCTATAATAATTTCAAAGTGGTTTATTCGATCGATCACAACGGAAAATGCTATAAACTTGAAAAACACCTCAGCTGCACGTCTCGTTCTTTGTGCTGCGGTGTACGGCAGTAATTTGGTAGTATTATTTGACGTCGTTTACATTTCCGCAGACGGAAGACAAAAATTTTTGAAAATAAAGCAGTAAAATCGTAACTTAATATTAAGCCTAACTATTCCTATACAAATAACAATACCATTATTATAGAAGCACTCGTAGCTCAGTTGGGGTCCGGCCACTTGGCTCAGTGGTTAGCGCTCCTGGCTGCTGAGGCAAGGGTCCCGGGGGTTCGATTCCCGGCCGGGGAGGTGACATTTACAACCATCTCCTCGGGTTCAGGACTGGGTGTTTGTGTTCGTCTTGTCTGTGTGCCAGAAGACAACTTACAATTACAACGACAACTACACTATACCAAGTTACTGGAGAATGGCTTAATTAACTAACTTAAAAGGGGGGGGGGGTGTTGGTGCAGTGGCGAGGCGTTAGCCTTGCCATTGTACCAAACATTTTATTAAAAAAAAAAAAAAGTTGGTTAGGTCATGAATAAAAAGAAATAAGCGAAGGGATAGCGGATCAAATCCCGGTCTAACCGTATTTATTTATTTTATTTAGGTCTTACAATTTCAGAAATTTGTTAAGATTATAAAATATATTTGTTTTTAGTTCTTAAAATATTGCGTGTGCATTTAATATGACCAACGAAATATTTTTATGGCCAACTAAATATTTGGTACTGCTAAAAAAATTCAGACATTTGTCTCAAACAAATCGAGAGAACAAAATAATTTAGTACGAGCAAACAAATATATACAAACAAATGATTTGGTTGATTCAAACAAATTTTGTTTGCGCCAACAAAATTTTTTTCTCAGTGATAGTTCGAGTATGGTTCTTTTATTCTAAACTGTTTGTTAAAACTCCGACGTGTCGCGAGAACGACGCTAGGATCTTGACGGCTGGGCAAAATTGCGAGCATGTATCATTACATCATAGCTCTTACATCAGAATTACGCCCTTGAGAATACGACGGTTCCAAAGTGGAATAGGTTATATGCAGTAGTTCGTACGTAATTTATAGTAGAAACGTGTGTTGGAAAAGTTGCTTTCAAGTTTCGACCAGTAAAAAACCTCTATGAACAGAATGGTGTTGTTTGCACTTAATCTGTATTATTATTATTTACATGTGCTATTTTATTTATTAAACGTGTGAACAAAACGGGGTGAAACTGTGGTCAAATGATGATATTTCCTGGCAGTCGTGTGGGATTTGCTGTTACGTTTATTTAGTGAGCCAGTGCATATAGTGGTAATGTTGCTGCCGAATTTAGTTTGTAACCCTGGACTTTTTAGTGACTTCCCGAAATGTTTCACTAGAAATATCAGCACTTGACCATCGTTATATTTTTATTTAGCAGTTTATAGGAGAAATGTCAAGTAAAGCATGGTAGTTAAACAGAATTTTTAATTTTGCAATATATACCACATGACATTGAACTTTGCGTGAGACTTAAAGTAAGCCACAATTGTTTTACTTTAACGTATTTATAATAAATAACGTAACAGAAAAAGAAAATGACCATTCTTCAATCAATTAAAAACATTTTTTTTTACTTTATAGTTAAGGAATAATATATTTTTCCAGCTCCATACAGCGTACATGATACAAGTTAAAATAGTATTCGATATCTGTGAACAAAGACAATGTTTGCATATATTAAATGTGTTGCTAAAAATTACAAACATTTTAACAGTCTTTGTCGACATGTGTAAGGTCGTTGTCTACGAGATAGTCAACAGTAAAGTACAATGCTTGCAGTTTATGTGCAAATTTAAACGGTAATAATTTAAAGAAAACCGAACTATGTTGCATTTATGAACACTGGTTTCGTAGGATATTTTCAGAATATAATGATTTTGTCTTTTATGTTTTGTGCTACAGGAGCAGGGCAAGAATATTGATTGAAAATTATAGTAGGCCTATTTGAATCTGCTCTACATCATATTACTTCAGGGGCACAACAACTCAAATTCTCAAGGGGGTGGGGCACACATGATAATTGCTATTCTAGTTTTAATTTTTACGGAGATTCAATGGTCACTATCTCGGATAATAGAGTTTTGCTTTCCTAAAGAAGCTTCAGATTAGGCCTATATATTTTATTATTAAAATAAATAAAATGTAAAATTATTGTACGTAGACAGGGTCAATTATCTAAGGTTTCCTTCTGCTTCAAGCGTTAGATGGGGGGAGGAAAATGTTTCCTTGCCTCCCCCTGTTGTTGCGACCCATCTTTCCTCAGACATGGCTATACGAGCACGATAAAATTACATACAAAACACGCATACACCAAGTTGGTGCCAATAAGTACCGGTACCTAAATGTGGATTACTTTAAACATTTTGTCTTTAAAATATTCAATACAAACTGTATTACTTATTTATTTTGGTATCATCTTTAAAGTGTATTTTTAAGTTTATCTATTATTGTTGAATACCATGATTGACACCTGGCTACGATCGTCACAGTCGTAGGAGGGCCAGTTGTGGAATAGATTATACCTGATGAAATGTACGAAGTTATCTTGGGACAGAGGTCTTTGTCCGATATGTATATCGAGGTGAGATACGGAATTGCCAACATGTATACGACCGATCGTCACGAAACTATACCTGTGCTATGTGCAGTAGTAGTATTTGAAGTGATGTGTTAACTGGGCCTCAAGACTGGCTGTTGCAACGATGTGTAGAACGAAACACTGCTCACTGCTATTCTGTACAATGCATTAAAAGCTATTGTTGGGATTATCCTGTGTTATTGCTGCTGTCACCATGTTACTCAGTAAATGCTATAGAGTATACTGTTAGGATTACAACTCACTATTGCTCTGGCTACCGAGCTACTCAATAAACACAACAGAACAGATTGTTAGAATTGCCATACTTTATAGCTGAAGTTAACATGCTACTCAGGGCAACACAACATATTATTGGTACTACCATACTTTTTGCTATGTGCACAACTGTGTACCTACATCATAGCAGCGTTGCAGGAAAATACCACACTGTATCGTAGTAAGAACTCTACTAGTTTGTAACGGTTAGTTTTCCTAATTACATGCATTAAGTTTGATGATAGCAAATGTCTAAGGGGTACGGTCCTTAAGTTTAAAGTAGAGTCGAATTCCTTATAGTTTTGCATCCATCAATACAGTAAGTGCACAGCTCCATAAAAGTTTCTCCAGGAACTGCCAGAATAATCCGAAATGATTGATTTAAGTTTTGTGGGAAAGAGGAATGTGTATGATTTATTATAGTTTAAAATAAACGTGTGCGACATAGTTATTTTATGTATAAATAAAATTATAAACAATGAAAATTATAATTTATGACCTAAGACTTAGTGGATTTCTAGTCTAGTGGTGTTACAAAGGTAATATATAAAAACACTTCATCAAACATATTTGTTGAGGCTGTCTGAGTGAAGGCATGCTTTGGAGCACATCAGGGCAAGCACCGGCGCCGGCTCAACCCCCCTTACCTCCGAGGCAAGGAAAGCCAATGAACAATGATTTAGGAATGTGAAGGGAGGTGAAAAATGACCGTGAGGACACTGGCGGATGGGGGTTGGGACCGGCAGGTGGGCTGGTAGCAGGTTTTCTGGGCTGGACATTGCAGTCAGTCAGCACGAGGACTCGTGATCGGACGCATGCAGTGGGATTGTTTGTTGGAGTGATGTATATGTGCATGTAGTTAAAAATCAAAATAAAACACAGGTCGGCGTAAACATTGGTCCTAGGCGCCGGATGCATTCCGGTAATATTGTCATGGCGTCGTCGCGTCGGTCGGGCTCGCGAATAAGTAGTAGAGCAAAGGTAGTTCTGGAAGTCAGAGCTTCGCCAGTGTGACTTTAAGTGTGCTTCATTACACAAACAACACAAGGGCAGCACTAGCATTGAACTTCAAGAGATCGAAGGTCTACAACAACTGATAGGTGAGTGAGTGCTCCATTTATCCTTGACCTCATTTCATTCCAACAGTCGTCCATCTCTCTCCCTGTGCTCATTCGCCAATTCCACAGGACCTCTATTTGTGTCAAGTTGGTTGTATGTCATTAGTATCTCTATCATGGCAGACTCAATTAAGGTTTTAATTGCAAGGAGAGGACAGGTTAAGGCACGCCTTACAAGATTCAAAACTTATGTCGAGACCTTCAACTCGGATCCTCATCAAGGAATAGCACAGTTACAGTCGCGCCTCCCGAAGTTGGAACAGTGCTGGTCAGAATTTGACACACTACAAACCCAAATAGAAATCAGTGATGGATCAGAGGGTCAGGAAGTGGAAAGAGAGGAATTTGAAGGTACATACTTTGATGTAATTGCTTCATACGAAAGTCATATACTGTTCAACAACACCATAGCTTCGTTTAAATCCACCACAGATAAAATGGTGCCACATACCTCTCCACTCTGCTGCTACAGGAAGGTTTTCAACTACGAAGGTGGACATGCAACAACCAAGATGTTCTAAAGCATCTGCCAGAAGAAGCTCGAGAAATCAAAGAAGTACAACCATCGGACAATCACTCAAGCAAAACACTTGGTATCCTATGGAACTCAAGAGAGGATTACTTTCACTACAATATTAAGGGTTCATCACAACGTTCTAGGATTACCAAACGAACTGTCCTGTCATACATTGCTCTAATATTCGACCCACTAGGACTTATTGGCCCAGTTATACTGAAGGCCAAGCTGCTAATGCAAACCCTATGGCAGATGCAATTGGAATGGGATGAATCGCTTCCGGCTCTTCAGCACACAGTATGGAGCCAGTTTCGAGAAGATTTAGCACTACTCGACAAAATTAAAATTACAAGTTGTGTGATTCCAAGTGACATAAATGATATTCAATTTCACGGCTTCTGTGATGCCTCAGAACTGGCGTATGGTGCTTGCATCTATCTCCGTCACACAGATCATAATGGATGCTTCTGTGTCAACTTGATATGTTCAAGGTCAAGGGTTGCACCATTAAAGAGGATATCGTTACCTCGACTGGAGCTGTGTGCAGCCCTGCTGCTGTCACACTTAATAAAAAACAATGAAGATACTGGATTTGTCTTATAGTTTGTGCTATCTATGGTCAGATTCGACTGTTGTTCTCGCATGGCTGAATGCTCCATCCTGCAACTGGAAAACATTTGTCACCAACAGGGTGTCAGAAATTCAAGACTTGACACAAGATATGACATAGAGACATGTGTCTACAGAGGACAATCCTGCAGACCATGTATCAAGAGGGGCAACACCGAAGCATCTTACTGAGTTGTAGCAATCAGCTTGGCTGTGTAAGGAAGCCAATGAATGGTCACAAACAGTAAAAATAAATATTGTTGATGTACCAGAAGGAAAACAGCCATGCACCCTGCTCGCCACGTCCCCAGACATAGAGATAGTGAACAGGTATTCATCTCTGCACAAACTGCAACGTGTACTAGCATTCTGCTGGAGATTCATTACAAATGCAACACAGCCACCACTAGAAAGGATCAAGGGACATTTAAGTGTGTTGGAACTATCCTCAGCATTGGATAAGATCATCAAGTTGGAACAAGATAAGGAATTTCGGCAGGAACTATGCAATCTGAAGACTGGAAGCAAGTCAGTCCGAAGAGCAGCATCAAGATGTTAAATCCCTTTTTCGATGATGCAGGCCTTATTCGGTTAGGTGGAAGAATCCAGAAGTCGTTAGTAACCTATAGTCAAAGACATCCAATACTACTTTCACGGTCCAGTAAGATAGCAAAACTCATCGCAGCTAATGAACACTCTCGACACATGCATGCAGGACCACAGCTGGTGCTTGCAGCCATTAGACAGAGGTATTGGCCATTGAACGGTTGCAATTTAGCACGCAAGACAGTTCATGATTGTGTACACTGTTTTAGAGCCAAACCCAAGGTGGCTCAGCAGCTCATGGGAGACCTTCCACCACAGATAGTGCAACCTTCCAGACATTTCCTGTACACAGGTATCGACTTCTGTGGTCAAGTGATGATTCGCCCGAATCTGAAGCGTAAAGGCACTTCTGTCAAGGCCTATGTCTCACTCTTTGTATGCTGTAGCACGATGGCAGTCCATTTAGAGCTAGTTACAGGTCTCACAACTGCCGCATTCTTGGCTGCATTGAAAAGGTTCATCGCAATATGGGGTAAATGTGCTCACATCTTTTCAGATAATGCCACAAATTTCGTCGGAGCACAACGAGAGCTGAAGGAATTGTTTGAACTCTATCACACAGATGAACATCAAGGAGCTGTGAGACACTTGTTGGCCAAGGAACATATTGAATGGCATTTTGCACCCCCTCGATCGCCACATTTTGGTGGTCTAAGGGAAGCTGCAGTGAAATTATTCAAACAGCACTTGCGAACGGTGGTAGGATCAGCCCTCTTGACCTACGAAGAAATGTACACTTGCCTGACACAAATAGAGGCCTGTCTTAATTCACGTCCCCTGACTCCCCTCTCCAGTGATCCTAGTGACCTCCTGCCTCTCACTCCTGGACACTTCCTAACTGGTGACGCACTCACTGCCTCGGTTGAGCCCAGCCTTCAGGATGTACCAGTAAACAGGTTGTCAAGATGGCTACACACTCAACAACTAGTCCAACACTTCTGGGCATGCTGGTCCAAGAAGTACCTGGCTGTGCTCCAGCATCGTGTCAAGTGGACTTCGGAGATCAAGAATCTTGCAGTCGGGGAGTTGGTTGTCATCAAGGAAGACAACCTCCCTCCGCTCAAGTGGTCCATGGGATGCATCACTGGCCTTCATACTGGAGATGATGGAAGAGTCCGTGTCGTAACAGTGAAAACAACTGGTCTTCTCAAGCGAGCAATAAATCGACTGTGTCCATTGCCCTTCAGTAACTAATTATGATCGGTGAAATGTAATGTGGTGATCAAGTATCACAGTAATTTGGGTGCAAGTACCCCATTGAGCAATTGTTAGGAATGGTCATCGGCAGCTTTTTTATTAGTGTATCTGTATGTCCTGTGTCAAGTGCCAGTTATGTGCAGAGGCACCAAATTTTGTTGTAGAGACATCATACTGTGTGTATAAATTTAGTATGTGTACTATGCTTGTTGAAAGAGCAACCTTTCAAGGTGGGCGGCATGTTGAGGCTGTCTGAGTGACACTGGCGGATGGGGGTTGGGACCGGCAGGCGGGCTGGTAGCAGGTTTGCTGGGCTGGACCAACACCGACTAGGCGAGAAGGCAAGAGCACTGGCGAGCCTGAAGGGCGTGACGTCACGGACAATAGGTCATTCCAGAGAGAGGCGAGGGTGGGTCATCCCTTCGACAAGCGGTTCTGACCTGCTCTCTGCTCTTGTGTAGCAGGGCAGTAGTAGAACGTATCCTTGCTTGTGTTGACGCATCTTGTGCTGTGAGTTTTACGTTTGTGTAAGAATTAGTGGTGTTTGTGGGATACAATGCCCTTTTTCGTGTTAACAGTGTTTTAGGTGAAGTTGTAACAACGGCCTTTAAGTTGCATGTTTTTGATTTACGAAAGGCGAAGTGCAAAGAAGAAAATGGACTTTGGCTATAACAAGATATGTTTTCCAAGCCAGTCAAGAGTAAGTTTACAACACACACATACGTGTGTGTATGTGTATAAATAAATAAATAAATAAAAAATATATAAGGAACGGGTCGGTCCTAACATTCAATTATCTGATCTACTGAATATTTGATCATTAATTGGCTCCTCCGGCTTCGATTCAGTAAGACGTGTTCGGTTCTTAATATGCATGTTCGTAAAATCGCTTAACAGCATAGGCACAGCAAAGACTATGTCTAATTAACGTTAACCTTTCTTTCAAGTATGAGGGAAAACTGAAGGCCTGCGCACTAGATGAATTTTCACCATACGTACATTTGCGATATTCATAATTCCGAAATCAATTTAATAAATACATGTGTACATCAAACAGTTAACGTAACCCGCTGTGTTTACGTACAGCATCAAATAATAGTAACAATAAAATAACAAGTACCAATGCCAACTAGTAATTGTACGAAACGAACGGAAAATTTAACCCTTGCGAAATACAAACAACGATATACGCCTATTGCTTACGTTAGTAGCATAATCCCTCCGTTGTTCTCGCTGAATTGTTACAAATTGTTACTATTCTCTATTCACTCTAACCTGACTTCTGAAGTAAACAAATAGCATATCACTGTTCAACCGACAAAATTGTGTACAGGTAGTATCACAAGGAAACAACTACGCACTACATATAAAAATTATTGCGTTAAAATTTTGCTCATGTTATCGACATACGAAAGCGAAACTTATATACTCGAGAAAAAAAATGTGTGTGTATATATATATATAGCCTTAATGTACAATTGCAGTATATTACAAAATTCAACTGCAATATCAAGTCATGTGTATAAGTAACGATCATATTAAAACCTTCTGGTACTGGGAAAAATGTCAACAAAACGAGTTATAAAACTTACTGTGAAGTCAGTCAGCATGAGGACTCGTGATCGGACGCTTGCAGTGGGATTGTTTGTTTCTAGTGATGTATATGTGCATGTAGTTAAAAATCAAAATAAAACGCACATCGGCGTAAACAATATTTTTTAAGTTTTCTGGGTGCAAAATTGTGCAGTTTGAGCATTTGACATGCAATATATATATTTAGTTTTTGAATAGTGATATTTATTTAGAGGGGCAAAATAAATGTATTGCCCCCTTAATCAATTAACGAGGGGGGAATCGTCTCCCTCACTTCTCCCTGTTAGCATGTCCCTGGATATTTCCCTCGGTGTCAATTGCAGCTGCAAGGAAATGGCATCCTCGAAGCACAATCTGGTTTAAGAGTGAAGTTTTAACGTAAAAGGACTAACTAGCATATCTGCTCTTTTTCAGTTTTTCGCTTCCAGTTCCAAAATTCTTCCTTGTTTAGACGTATAGGCTACCACAGCCACAGCACACAAACAGCACAGCCGCATACAAATAGCACAGAATACGTTATACACTCGCGCACTATGCGCCTAAAATAATGTTTGAGAGGCTATTTACTGTATTATATAGCTTTGTTCTCCGCTTTCGTAATTAAATAAAATCAAAATACTTACTGCTGCCCTTCGTGCATGAACGATGGTTCTACACAACTTCAAATATATTTAAATATACAGGCGTAGTATCCCCTCTGCTTTTTGTTCCGCTGCGCACAGAGCACGGCGCACAATGAAGTTGAAAAAAATTGTTATCTCCTCGTGTGCCGATAGTTTGCTATTTTCCTGTATGTGTGCTCTGCATGCAGCGGCTGCAGTCAGTTTATGCACATTAATACTTCCACTCGGCTGTGCTTTTTGTGTGCTGTTGCCAATGTATCCCTGACAGGCTTGACAAATTTTAGGGTTTCCGTTTGTATTACTATATTGTGTTGTAATATGCAGGCCAATTGTTCCACTATATATTTTTAAGATCTTATTTCGTTACAGAGAGGACACTTTATACACTTTGATTCTACTCGAAACCTTTCCAGGCTTAATCATGCTTTTATAGACCATCTTTAGTGTTAAACGTAAGTCCACATACATAACAATGAACTTCATCACTATGTTTACTGGTTTTATGAAAGTAAAAATTTATCCATTTAATGTAAACCTTATAAATATCCCTTTGCCTAACTCATAAAATATTTGTGATAAACACGACACGAAAGTTTCCCTATGTATACTAAACAACGTCACCGAGCCGTCACCTTGACACTGTCCAACGCGCGAATTTCACCTTTCACGCAGGGGCGGCGAGGATTTGTGTTACGGGAAATGATTGGGCAAGTTGATATCGTCAGACCAACCGGCGTAAAAAGAGTCGGGTAGTGCGGTAGATGGAGGGGGCTCCTTCATCACGCAAGCAATGAGGCTGACGAGAGGTAAGAGGAAGTGGAAATGCCTAGACATAATGATGATGTGTCATCAGCTGGACCCTGACTGGACACCAGCCCTGAGATGAATGGCATGCCAGTGTGGAGGGGGAGAGCAAACGGGAATGGGAAACGAAGATGCTGCGAAATATCGCACTCTCTGCAATTATATTGCTCTTGGAAAAATAACACAGCCTGCGCGGATAAAATTCGAACTATGTCTGACTTTGCTTCTATCTTAAATCTTTCTTACGAGTTTACAAAAAATGTATTTCATATCATGCTTTATCTTTTCCACAGACATTAATTTCAAATTAATATACTGGGAATTGAGTATTGAATTTGAAGTTATACCTTTCCTCAGTATAGAAATTATATTATAATTTACTGTTGTCTATGAGAAATGGAACCAAACCTCCCTATGTTCTGATACTGCAACAAAGACTTCATCTCTAACTTGATAATTTCTTTCCTTTAGAAGAAAGCGAATATACGAAAAAGAAAATACAGTTTGTTGAACTTATAACTGAAGACAGAGGTGACGAATACATCGCTGACGAAGAGTTTGATGAAGTTCATCCGGTTACTCTCACGTACTTCTCCAGTGAAATGAAAGTGGTTGTGAATTTTCTGATGACCCCAATAAATTGGCGGACAGACTAAGACTTTTGTCGTAATGCAACAAGCTAGAGATTATTTCCTGCTACGTGAAACATAATGGATCGTCCAAGTATTGAAAAAATATACTAATCAAATAGAAAATATAGGTATTTTCATTAATTGTCTATATAACTTATATATATAATATATAATATGTATATATATAAAGATGAGTGTTTTTCTTGGTTCATATCCTTTTAGTATTACAATAAAACTGAATGATTGATGAAAGTACCTGGCTACCTCTTTTTTTTCTGCACTAGCTATGAAACACATAAACATACAGTGAAACCAATAGTTGATTAGTATCCTTATGTTTAATATTGTAATGGAAATTATCCTGATGGAAAGTATCAACATGGTTAATATCTTAACATATAGAATACAGAACAGTATCCTGAATGGTGCCCTGCGTTCTTGAAATAGTATCCTGAAATTTTATCCTTAACGATAGTAACCTGAAACTGTTCGCGAGCTGATCACCAATGTTCGCGAGCTGTTCGCCAATGTTCGTGATCTGTTCGCCAGTGTTTCCGAGCTGTTTGCCAAAGTTCCCGAACTGTTTGCCAGTGTTTGCTGGCTATTCGCCAAAGTTCACGAACATTTCGCGTGTGTTCGCTAGCTGTTCGTCAATGTTCACGAGGTGTTCGCCAAAGTTCGCGACCATTTCGGCTACGACGACGATATGTTCGCCGATATTCGCGAGCACTTCGGCAAAGACAGCATCTTCACTAGTAACTATTAGAATTTCAGTCATTGTGACGTTATGATCGCTGGTCTTGGTGAACACTTCGGTTGCAAATTTGGGTTTCCTCGGCCATGCTGACATCTGTAGCTGAGGCATTGGATCATAGGGGCCATTTATGCTACGGAGACTTTGTGTGCAAATTTGTATTGCGACGGTATGAAGTTTATGAGTGTGCAAAATTTGGTATTATGATGTAAATAATTAATATGCCTGATCGGACTTTACAAGGATATGACAGAGATGTTTTCATTATGTATTTTGAAAAGTTTTTTTTCGTGTAGGAGTATATAGATAATCAGATGTAGTATTAAAATGTGGTTTTTATTTAGCTTGAGAGTTTTATGGGGAAGCATAATTTCAATAATTAAGTGCAAAGATATTTATATAAAATCCTAACATTTTGAATATGTTTTATCTCAAATGACTAAAACAGTAGAGACCAAATAGGAAATTGTATTGTATGAATCTGATGTACCTGGTCCAGTATGGTTTATGGCCTTGGATAAGAGATTTGTTATTGTTTTGCATTTATGTAAGTGCTCGGGCTTATGTAACTGGTAGCTGTGAAGCGGGAAAGTCGTATCTATAAGAAGATGCAGAAGGTTGTGTAAGGTAGGGGAGTTGGATATCGTTCGAACATGTTCTGACAGGAGGGTCAGTGAGTGAAGAATGAGTTTAGATTAGAGAGGATGGGGTCAGTGAAGTGAAGGGATGATGATGGTAGGGGATAGGTAGTTGAGGTTGGGGGTCAGAGGCTCGGTAAAGGAGCGATAGATATATCATGGAGAGGGTGGGGTATGTATAATCTGTATGTCTAAACGAAAGAGAGCTCAGTTCCGTGGTGGGTGTGTTGCTATTCGGATGTGGCCCACCATGTTTGAAAATAGACGAGAAGTCTTGCATGTAAGTATCAACACATATTTTATTCAAAACTTTAATAACTTATTTATTTATTTTTTCGGAAGTCAATTAGGTATAGATTTGATAATGAGACGGTTTGTAGTCGACGGTGGTCTGCAAAAATGTATGCATTACGATTAAAATATTACTTATATTGAAATTGATTTTAATAGGTTTTTTTTAAAATAGATTGATTTTATCGGAAATCAATAGAGGTATTGCTAATGCGGGAGTCGGGTTAAAGTACGTAGTTATCACTAGAAGTGTTGAAAAATACTAATATTAAAAAGGTAAATTCATTTATAAATAATTAATTTAACTAATTTATTAATTGTATTGGTTGATTATATGATATTGATTATCAGTACCCAGCTTCAATCAGTGACGCACGAAAAATTGCGTAATCCGTCTGTTTGAGAAGGCAAAAGCATCATACGGTTTTTTGAGGATAGTAAAATGGGAAGTGTCTCGAGGAACGAGAAAAATATTTTCGGAAAATGGTAAATTTGTACGGAAAAGTAGAAAGTTTGTGAGAATTTGCTTAAATTTGGGATGTTTTTAAAGATAAAAAGGGAAATTTTGGGGGTGGTCAAAGGTCAAGGTCATCCAACATGGCAGCCAGGGTTGTTCCGCACAAATCCTCACTCACCAGAAAATCGTCACACAGGCTTCCCGGCCAGAAGGCACTATTAACATGTGTGGCTGGTGAGTAGTTCAACTATTTTTAAAGGAACTTACAGCATTTGTGGCATGGAGAGTTCCAGCTGCTGATGATAGGTCGCAAATGCATGTGTTATGTGTGGATTTTCGGGACACCATATATTTCAGGCGGTGTGCTACTGTGTGATGTAAGTGTTCATCTCGTACTGTCCGAAATGTAGTGTGTTTTTTCAGTGTTTTGTACACCTTGCTTGCAATGCTTGCAGTCGTGGCGGTATCTAGAATTGTGTTTTTTTGTCGGATGTCATGGTGAAGTTGTGTGATTTTATTTTCATATTATGGTCTGTCGAGTGCCAAAATTTATCCTGCTGGCCTCCAAATTCCAATTACAGCCATCCATGCAAAAACCAATTGACATATTATAAAGAATGCTGATATAAGATTTGCAGTAAGCAAACTGTTCTTTCGATGTATAATTTTATTTAAATGATGGTCGTAAATTATGAAATTAAAGGCCAGACTCTGTTTAGTGATACTTGATTCGATTATCGATTCGAGTTTTCGTAGCAATTTTTGCTTCAGTTATGTGTGTATTAACTTATATACAACCGTTTATGTAACTACGCAATGTTCTCTGTTCAAAATCCAAATATCATAAAAAACATGATCAACAATTTTCATTGTTGCAAAATCACGAAAAAAAATTTGTATATCTTAGCAAAGAATAGTAAATCAGAGCACTTGACGAAACAAGCATGTAGTAAATTACGATAATTGATTCGATACCTCAATTTATAATCATAATTTATAAACATTAGTCTTAGCAATGTTTCGAAACAAGAAATCTTGTAAAATCACCATGATAACAACGCAACTCCGTAGTTCGTGACTCGTAAAACATAAAACCGTAATTTTATTTCTTTATTATTGATAAATATATGCTTACTAGTGTAATTTATTAGAATGCAACCACAATTATGCTTACGGTGAAATTAAACTTAATACACATTTTGGACGGCCAGAACGAAGGTCTAAACAAAACCAACAACGATTTTACTTAAAACTTCAGCAACGCTTATGCTAGAGTTTCTGTTTCAGTATGATTTATTTCTTATTTGTGTCGTTTCTATGTATTATATGGAATTTGACGGACTCAGGGGCGATACCTGGAGCTATTAGGCGACGATGAGCCTGCGGTGGTTCGCTAGTTCCGTATGTAGGGATGTGAGTTACGGTGCAATAACAACACCCAGTCCTAAACCCGAAAAGGTAACATTAAATTTCACCTCTACGGTCGGGAATGGAACCAGGGACCTATGGCCCACCGGCCCGGAACTTTAACCATTGAGCCGAGCGGTCGGACATAGTTTATCTATACCACACGTACAATACAATTTTCAAAGCGAGAACGAATACAGAAGTACGTTTAGCAACAACAAATAGTCCTTGTGTCGAAACTCGAAAACTTAAAATTGGTTAAATATCTTGTAGCTTGTTAGAAATGTGACTGTCGTTCGTATTGACTGAGGAGCTATAATAATTATACAGAATGTAGAGTTAAATTGAAATACGTGTTATAGAGGACCATCAAAGCATTGGTGTCTGGTATTTGAATATCAGATCAAATATATCGTCATCATTTTTGGCATCGTTTACGTGTGATTTTTTGATTCCATGTTGCTTGAGCACATTTGTAGTATGAATTTAAAAGCAGGGAATAATATAGAACCACGCCAAATATTACATAAAGTAAGTATCTGGAAAACAGTATGACAATAATAAGACCTAAATATTGTCTTTAAGCTTGCTAAATATACGTTTGATATTGTAGTTGAGTGGGAAACAACTGTAATTATTTTGAATGTGGAATTATACGTAGATAAAACGTATACAAATCGAAGTCGATCATTACAAATCTGAAACCTAAGCCTATAATTCGAATGCCGAACCCGAATTTACGTAACAAATCAGCAGCGTTTATATGTATGCATTTTTTTATAATTCTTATAAACGTAAATAAAGAACTAAGGTACTTAATCAGTATCGAATATAGATAGTTGTTGGTTCAAAATAAATGCAATTTTTATGTTTTTCACGGAATTCATAAAACAGTTCTTGATAAACTGACTGATTTCAATAATCGCGTTCATACGCCAGATACACAAATGCCTTTAAGAAGTATGTTTTATTTACTCCAATGGAAAATGTCTGGGTCAACATGAAGACTTGTAAAATAATCTAACATATGATCAGACGTTCGCTTGCTGCTCGAATGGAAAATAATCATGTTGTCCATCGCGGCAAACGTAACGTAAATAATTTGGTGTCTGGAAAATTGTATTTGCTAGCATAGCTTATGAGAAGATTACTTATAGCACGTAAAAATGAAACCTAGCACGTGCTAGTATTAAAATTATTCCTTACTCTTGTACATATGCATGTAACAAGATTTAGTTTGTAAACCATCAAGTTATTTGGGACAAAAAATTATTATTTTGCTTTTTCATCATTCTTCTCTGGTAATAGTTTTTCGAGAGTATTTCCTTATAATAATGTCTTAACCTCGTAAGTTCAGTTGCAAAGAAAAGAACTTTGATACTCGTATTAAAAAAAGCGAATCGTTAGGCTATATAAATGTACTTCTTATAGTTCACATTTATATACAAAAATATTAAAAATATTATTCTAATCACATTGTATTCGTATCACTGTACAATAGATAAAATATCCTGAAAAAAATCTACGGTTTGTTTCAGCATGTCTGTAGTAGAGTTAACAAATGTTCATGCTGTGTAATTATAGTCGTGGCATATGACATTACCTCAGCTAATTTAGAAACAACATATTCGTGAACTGGAGAAAATACCAGTAACATTATTCGTAAGAAAAACGTACATGGAAACCCCCTTGACAGACGTATTATATTAACATTGGGCTAGTAGGCTAAAGTTAAGGAAATGGAGGCCCGTTGCTAAAGTGGTAAAGCAGAAACTGGTAACTGTTTGTCGTCATGTACAATACCTTAAGTAATTAATTTATGCAGTCTGTAATTTTTGCTCTAAAATTTTCTTGTAAATGTTACTATTTTAAATTCGACATATTTAGCTAGTAAACAATTTAATGAAGATTTTATGTTTGACATAGAACGTCAAGAGTTTAAGTTAGTTTTAATAATATCAATAGCTTATGCTCGTTAACATCAACAGTTTAGGCTTGCTTGTTCTTGGGTTAGTTAAACCAAGAAAATAACGCACAATACAATTAAGCTTCTTTCGCAACACTCAACATAAGCAATTGTGGTGACTGCAAAGAACGATATTTACTGACGTATCACAACTGGCGCCCAGTTCACTCACCATGAAAATTTAGAAATGCACTTGAAAAAAATATAAGGATAAATTAGTACAGCCGACCCAGAAGAGGCTTCATTTCTGTCATCCTACTCGTGGACACCACCAACATTGGTTAGGGCAAAATTTTCTTGTGCAGTGAGTATTAACAGCTTAATCATTTCATAAACTACATTTCGTGGAAATCTGAAGGTTTCTGTGGTTGCAGAATTGTAATGTTGTCAGTGATACGTGTGAATACGCGGTGGATATTTATGAGAATACATATAGTCGTACAGTTACAAGACAAAGTAGAAAACGCTGGCGGTATTAAATTTAATATCGTGCCAGAGTGTGATTACGCGAGGCTGACATAATTTCACGAGGGAGCAAACAAGAGAGCTTTCTAGATAACATTGTGCCAGTATACAATGCCGATGACATTATATATGCCATGTTAAAAAATTTTTGTAACTTTGTATTGAAGAACATGAATACTTAGAACGTGTATCCGATGTATGGTCGTCTATTTCAAATGTCTTTAACTGTGGAGTAATAAAATGGACCCACTTATAGTTATCATTGAATTTCCGGTTATTACCATGTAGGAAAATTGTGTTATAGCCATAGGGATCCCTTGAATAGGAGAGGCTAATAAAATAGTGCATTGGTAAGTCGGGAAATCAAGACTAGTGAACACATGGGCAAAATACGTACATTTATTAGCACAGATCTATGTACAGTATGAAAGCGCGCGCAAGAGCTTGCTCAGAGTTCTACTGACCAGGTCACTGGTTGATAGCAGAATTCTCTCTCTAGGCCCAGCTCAGGGGGTAGGATACTCTGCACGCCGGCAGCTGCGCATGTTGGAGCACCTGCTGAAGCGCCGTTGCATGCAGATCATCACTACACCTACACGGCAGCCGAACTCGTGGATCATCTCTGCGCAATTCGCCACATCTGGTGTTCGCTTCCAGCAGGGTGTGTGCGGGGATGTAACAGGTGCAACCACAGCACCGTGGTGGTAGGTGTGTTGCCACAGCACAGCAGGGTGTGTGCGGGGATGTAACAGGTGCAACCACAGCACCGTGGTGGTAGGTGTGTTGCCACAGCACAGCAGAGTGTGTGCGGGGATGCGCCAGGTGAATCCACAGCACCACAGTGACAAGAGTGCCGCCACAGCACCCCCTTGCCAGTGATGTGCCCATTTCACGAAAATCCAGCCTGGAGACGGTCAGAGAAGCGGACATGCCGACCAGAGCTTGTTGCCCGAGGTGCCGAGAAGGGAGAGCACTGGGCAGGCCGCTGAATCTTCAAGGTAGCTGGCAATGCTGCCGGTGAGCTGGACGTAACTGATGCTGTCAGTGAGCTGGAGACAGCTGGTTCTATCACTGAGTTGGCCGCAGCTAGTGCTACTGGTGAGCTAGTTGCAGCCATAGGCGCCTGTAAGCTGGATGCTGCTGGTGAGCTGACTGCAGTCGATGCGGTCGGTGGGCAGTGTCCAGGCCATGGATGGTCCTTCATAGTGTACGCTGGAAAGAGGCGATCTATAGTGACTGTGGCTTGTCGGTCACGCACCTGTGGGGTCGTTGTCTTCGGTGACGACTGGGTAAGGGCCCTCGTATTGAGCCTGCTAAGAGCCACGAAATCCCTCTAGGCAAACAAAGACTTCCGTGGTAGTCTGGAGGTCCTTGACAACGAATGGCTGTTGTTCGCCATGGCGTGAACTACTGACGGGCTGAAGGCTTTGAAAATGCTGACGGAGCTCCTTGACAAATCCAGGAATGTTGATGTGCTGGGCAGCAGGGGGTGCGCCAAAAAACTCACCAGGCAGGTGTAGTGGCCATCTCTTGTTCTTCCAATTTCATCAGTGTTGCATAGAGGTAAATTCGATGTCTTGAACGCTTTCATGCAATGTGTTTCTTCATACGGTACCGGTTTAGTGTAAACACACTCCAACCATACATTCTATTTCATAGCTCAATGGCTTTCCAACTCTTCTGTAAGTTGCTTAACTAGATTTTTTTCATACTCTTAAGAAATGTACAAATGTCTTTCGACATTCCTGGTGAGTTCATTGAATCATATGTCTTGTGACTATCTCAGAAAGCCAACTCCTTCAGTACGAATCCATTTTATTAGGTGTATCTGTAACTTGTACAGCCATAGAAGATTTAGCTCACCACTTTTTAACATGTTCGTCGTAAGCATCTCGACAGATTTTCTTTCTTCATTGATAGACTATCGAAACACTTAATCTGCTGCCCACACTTGTAACACCCTAGTTACTAGTTACAAATGTTACTCGTATTTCATACCGCCTGACATGACAATATTTACTAAAACCATGTCACAGAATCGACACGGCTATCTTGACACCATTAACAAATTTTCCAGGCTGTTCACATACGAAACAGAAGTTCCCGCGCACTTCATCAATAATATATCATTCGTAGTAGTATCAATTTCGTCACAAGTTCGTCCCGTCGTCGAATCGTGTTGCTTTGCAGTGAAAGTATCTTGACCTTTGCATACAGTCCTCGGCACTTGTTACACCAAAATGCTGTATGACGTAGGTTCGATTTTTATTCACACGTTCCATGCGTCCTTGCAGAGTAAACTTACACAAATGTCTTGTCGCACTAGTTGCATTGGTGTCCAGAAGGTTTTGACGTCGATTCTCTCGAAATTTCAGCGGAAGTCTCACTGATAGGGTTCAAAAATTTTCGTGTTGATAGAAGCTAAACCATCACTACATAACAGTCTCAATTTCCGTAAATAACGACTTATAGGAAGGGGGACGAGACCTTCAAAAGTACTAACTCGTATACATTTCAAGTTGCTGCATCATCCGAACTGAATTTTGTAGTTTTCTCACTGGTACATGCTACGATTAACATTCGGAAGTCATATGACTGCATGCTGACATATGGGTTTTAGCTTCTTGCAGTAAGAACACTCACGAATATTATCCATCATCACTGAAGAGGATGTTACCTCTTCACTATTAAAATATCATCTCTCCCAAATGCAGCTCTTTATATCCTTGCCTCAGTTTTAATGTAAATGTAATTTTCATGCTAACCTTAAACTTTGCTGTCAGACATTCAGTCTTGCTTACATGCATGTGACCACATTATATTTTTTTCAATTGTATTCACACATTTCAAATGTATTTCGTAGAACTGACGGCTATAATTTGATAAATAAAGTAATGCACCACATTGTAGTCCGTGACCAGTCTCTGTATTTTGTCTCGACATACAAACAAAGAGATTTAATTTTATCACAATAAATTAAGTTTACTTTTTGAAAATGCATCAAGTCACTTGCAGAAGGACGTTGCTGAAATTAGGTTACAGTTCAGCCAGCAGCTTGTAATATTTTTCATAGGGTAGGGTAGTTTCCAATAGTTAGAGTTATCATCATTGGAAGATCAGGTCCATTATAGATGTTCACTTTTCACTATCAACAGACACCGTACACGATGCGTAACATGAATGTCAAATACATTGTACTGTATTAAACTCATAAGCGGGGGTAGAGTGTTGCATATATGAGTTATAGGAGCCAACAAGACTTGGCACACTCTGGTTGATGTCACATTTCAAGGGGATTTAAGGTAACTCGACCAATAAAGAAAATTTTATCTTACACTACTGAAGGCAGGCGTGTCGTTTTATTGACGGTGCAACGTTGACTTCTCATGCCGAACAGTGAATTGCTAAATTAGGTTATGATTATAGCCTATCGCCCGTGCTGTTAACAACAGCAGAGCATTGCTTTCGAGCCACTAGCTTGGTACTTGAGATTTATCGAGGTAGCTAGCATATAGTGATGGTAGTATTTAAGCACAGACTATGTAACAAGGTGCTCTGTTACACAATAGACGTGCTGGAAAGCATACCGATATCTACATTTGTAGAATGTTTTTGTGTAAACTGTAACATTAAGAATATGGCATCGGAGATTGAAAACTTATCAGTATCAGCGGCTACCATTTTGCCGGGTGTGTTATCTGGAAATCAAATGGTAACTTCGCTGAAACAGTGATGCTACTGTGGGAATAGTTATAGTACACTCTCAAATGCTCGTCGCCATGAACAACGACACTGTATGTTTAGTGTATCGTGCAAGATTTACGTGTGTGATAACTTGATCAGACAAGGAAAAAACATACAAAGTTTCAAGGTTTCTCGCTCATCGGGATGCGAATGCAAGTACTGCTGTAAAATGTTCGCTCGAATCTGTGCTGTACGCATACAGGACAAAGGGACTGCAAGTTCGATATTGCATGCAAGACTTACCCGTGTGATAACTGTAGTGCAGTATACGCGAGTAAACAAGGACCAAATGCTCACTTCAAGCCTAGTATTTCAAAAGATACTACAGCTTAGCTTTTTTATTTAATGCTAAAGCAGAACATATTTAATGAGTTATGATTATTGTGTATGTGTTCCTCAAGACTCGACTAAAACTGTAATATAATTATTAAAAATCTGCTGTGTTATTAATTTATTTTCCCTTATAACATTTAATTACTCTGGAGAAAAGTGCTGAGACTAGAGTGTTTCACGTAGAAGAAAATGAGATGGAAGATTTTCGGTGCGTTTTAGTTAACTACGCATTAAAACTCGTACTTGTAAGACTACACTGTATGTGTTGGGGTTTTCACTTAAATACAAAAATATCAAAAATACCACAAATGAAGTGTTTAGAGGTAAGTAGGACTCTTTTTTGAATGATCAAAATAACGCAAAAATGCATTGTTTAATATGAGTGAAACTGATTTATTAACATTCGTCTGTAACACTATTTATAGTGTTGAAGCTTTGGGTTTGACAAGGGAAGATGTGACTAGCTGATGCTAGTGTTAGTTTCTTTTTCTTGGTCCTAGTCCTAATGATGTCTTCCATGTTTTAAGAGTATTGGTACAATGCGTGTATCTGAAACACTTTTTCGCAATATAAATTACAGATGAACATAAAGTTTTCTTGAGAGTACTTTATCATGTTGTGAGTGTGCTGAAAACCAATGATGTCCACGTAGTTATGAAATTAAATGGAGCTGATAACTTTTGTCACAGAGCACGCTATTTGATAACGTCTTACAAGGGGGCAATTCTCTCGGTAGCTACTGTCTCGCCCACGAAGTTAACGACTCAAATAAACGTATGATGTATTCTTGTAAATTAGATTATTTGTACATGGATTATACATACTCTGCAAAAGAGAATGAATTTAGTACAGAATTGACTGAAAATCATTAGGGGTGTTCGGTCTGGAGCGCTGTACTATTGGTACAAGACGAGTGATCGGTTTTATGAAATATTAAGAATTAACACTAACTTACTTGTATGTTAGCTACCAAGGATATGCAGTATGGTGATATGATAGCAGTAGCGACAGGTGAACTCAGCTATTGGATGTTTACGCACTAAATTTCGTGTTGTTTTACTAAACTTTTCATTATACAGATCATGGGTTAAAATTTCATTACCAGCACTGAAAGTTGTTTCATTTCCCTTTATTTAATTTCCAGGAAAATTTCAATATGGATCTTAAATAAGCAGTGAGTACATATAGTTTTATATTTAGTTTGAATTTAATTGTAATGTTATCATTTTCGGCTATTAAATGATTATTTATATTTTCTTTATCTGTAACGTCAATCGTTATAATATTTTTTTCTGGTAAGGTTATTGGGTAATATTTTATATATTGGATGCTATATGTATAAATAATGTTTGCTACGAATATGCCTATACATCCATTACCTGCATTCTATATTATTGACATTTGTTTTACGTTTAAAACCACAGCATCCCCTCGCCAGTTTGCTCAAGGCTTGTGTCACATTTTTGCTCAGAATATTAGTGTGGCCTGGTATAAGATAAAGCGTAACTGCTGGCATATAGTGAGATGTTTTATAGTTGCAGGTATGTAACACTTTTTCGCCAGTAGGTGCTGCCACCAACAAGTGAAAGAAGTAAACGTTTCTGCTATCAACAGGCATGAGCACAGACCGACCTGTGCACTTCTTAAATGTTAAAACTCCCATAAGAGGCGACGTCATTTTGTCGTGCGTGTGCGTAGAGAGGTTGAGAAGGGAGGTCGAGAGAAGACCACCGCTCTGTTGTGCTTTAAGCGGCATCCACACCGGGCGAGCACGGCGTTCGTGAACGTTCGGTGAATGCTTGTTGAGATTCGCCGCGCGTTTGCTCGTTAGATGTGGACTGCGAACCGAGCACGCACGAACGCTCGCGAACACTACCCGCAGGAAGTCGGTACATCAAAGGGATTTGTGTGTTCGGATCTTCTCGGTGTCGACGCTTCAACGAGCAGTCGGCGAACAGTAGTGAAGTTGTGTGTCAGTAGAGTGTACAGAGCCATGGAAGTGAAAAGTAAACCTACTCGTAACTGGTCGCAGGACGATATTTTTCAGTTAATTGATTGGTACCATGAAAAAGAAGAATTATGGAACCCAAAATGTACTGCCTATCACATGAAAAATGTGAAGCACGATGCCTGGGTCTGGCTTGCGAATAAATTTTCTTGTGAGTTGGAAGATGTAATGAAGAAAATTGAGTCTCTGCTAGCATCATTTCGTCGCGAAAGAACGAAAACAAAGACGAGTACAGGAACAGGAAAAGGTGAGGAAATGTGTCATTACATTAATATTTACATCATAACTATCTTGTTAATAACAAAAAGTAACAGTACAATGTTTTACACACAATATCAACTCTTCACAATGTTAACAAATATAGAGAATAAATTCGTGGCACAATAAATACACCTATATGTATTTCTTGGTTTTCCATAATGTTTACTTGTTCTTTAATTAAGCTGTACAAGTAAACCGAAGATAGGTCACGTGAATGAACATATACATGTATATATGTGTGTATGTTTCTACCTATCTGTATGTTATTTCGTATGTTTCAGTGATGTGAAAAAAGGTTTAGTAGTAAACGAAACATAATATTAATATGAACAACGTAAAACCACTACATTGTATTATTAACAGAAACATATCATGTTTTATAAAGTTGACAAGAAATTCCTTCTTTTAAAATGAGGATTTGCATCTTACATATAGAAATGACCCAAAATTAGTTCTATTAAATAAAGTATCGGTCATCCAGAATAAACGTAAAATTTTTTAAGAACCTTTGAAGAAAATAACTAGCTGTTACAGCACGTATTTTAACAATAGCAATAGGTTAACGCAACTCCCAGCGTGGTTGGCAGCGAATTACCGGAAAATAGTGCTAATATTTGTTACAATTGTAATACAGTATTTCTGAAATACAGCCAAGTGAGATAGATTCTTTATGTTCTAGATGATGTAAAACTGAAAATTATTTACGTCCTTTTGTTTTGTTTTATGTTGTTAAATTCGTGTCGAATGAAAGTAACAAGTTCGTCGAGCGCTTCACAGACGCAGTTCCTGACCTACCGAGAGATGGCACCAATATCGCTACCCTGCCTTTATATTTATATCTTGCGGAAAGATGCGAACGGGGAAAAACAGAACTTAAGCAGCGCTTTTTAAATGTTACGTTTATTCTGAACGCCTTTTAAGTACATTTAATGGTATGAATAAATGGTACAGAAATGATGTACATAAATAGTTCTAAAAATAATTGTGACTTAAAGCTTATGTATTAACCTTTGCAGAAATCAATTGTTGAGACATGTAAGGCTTTAGGTTTGGTAAACACATTTGAACCACTAGCATGCTTAATGCAATATGCATTAAAATGGATTTTTATTTTACAGGGCGTGATGAAGTATATGTGAGCACCTGGTTCGCATTCAAGAAATTCACCTTCCTGCTGGATCGAGATAAAGCGAGGGAAACATTTAATACTGATACCGCGAGAACAGTAAGTTTTCGTTCGCAGCACTTATGCATATGTATCTTGCCATTCCACCCTACCCTCTGTCATGAAATACTCTGCATATTCGTTTCTAATATGTAGTGCATTTCCTCCTGAATTTCTTGGAATCTTTCTTAAAGGAAGCCAAGAGTCACATTGTTGTTCTTGTCGCCATTTGCCTGGAATTAATCTTCCATTCTCTTCCACGTCCAGAGCTTGACTTGGAGTGTAAATATTTGTAGAAGTTCTACTTTTCCTCAAGAAGTTGTGCAAATATACTGTGGATGCTACTATTGCCGTAGCTTTCTCTGGTTGCAATAGCATCGGCTTTCTCAACACCCTGAATACTGATGATTGTATCCCGAATGTGTTTTCGACTACCCTACGCATTCTGCAATGTCTATAATTATAAATTCGCTGTAGTGTACCCTTGTTATGATCACCTGAATATGGTTTCATTACATTTTCCGTAAGTGCAAATGCTTCATCACCTAAAAATACATACGGAACTGCTATATGGCGATGTGGAAGTGGCGCAGGCTCTGGAATGCACAGTTTTCTTTCATTCATGAGCTGCCAAAGTTTGGAATTTTTAAATACATCTCCATCTGAGATACGTCCTTGGCAACCGATATCCGCAAAAAGAAAATTGTGATCTGCATCTACCAAAGCAAACAATACAATACTAAAATCACCTTGATAGTTATAGTAGTCACTGCCACTGTTAAATGGGGCCTGCAATACGACATGTTTGCCGTCGAACGCACCAAGACAATGGGTATAATTACATTTCTGTTCACACGTTCTTGAAATCTGTAGCCATTCCTCCTGTGTTGATGGCATCTGAAAAGGAAGGAAAATGTGTAATAACTGTATGCATTATAGATCAACCACTTACAGATAGCTATTTACACATGAAATGAAGTGTTTTACTTGTTGCGCAAATTTAGTAGTGAAATTTTTAAATAATCACTGTGTTATATCTTTTGAAGAGCACATAAGTAAAGCTATGCTACATAATATATTATTGTAAATAAATAAATTGCCAGTTAGTGTAAAGAATAATACATAATAAACGTCGTTTATGTTGTGTTGATAAATCTGTATTTTATCCAGGCGAAAGCTTCAGAGGACGATTCGGAAGATACAGCTGCTTCAGGAGTTATAGAAACTTGCAACCCTATCATGCAGAATACCGAGAGTTTCGAGACACATCGAACTCCTGACGCACAACCAGGCATAAAAAGAGAAAACTTTTTGTGTCTCCAAAGAAACGCGTATCCCAAGAAAGGAAAACAAGTGACCAACAACAAGACCCACGTGCCGACGCAGCTTTTGAAATACTTAAAAATATTTCTAGAAAGGACGAATGCTCAACGTTTGCTGAGCACCTTTCCATAAAGCTTCGCAAATTTGATGATCGAACCCGAACTGTTTTAATGCATCAAATAAACGATTTAATTTTCCCTGCTGAAGTTGGGATGTATGATTCTCCTGGAAACCAAGTACAACGCATTAATAACTTCAGCAGCACTACTGCCTCTACACCTCAGTCACACCAAAGTTGGGGTAGCCCTCCAGAAACATGTACGTTTCAATCGGATGCGTCTGGTCTTGAATCCTACCAGCAACCATCTTTAACTACTTCTCACGGTGAAGAATAACTCACTGGTGCCAGAAGTGCATTGACTGAAATACACACTTTGCTCACTTCCTTCAATGACAATGATTAAATATTGTATCTCTTAGATTCATTTATATGCCAATATTATTTTGTTATTGTTATTTCCAGTAGTTTTTCGTTATTTCTAGATAATTTAGTGTGACTACTTACGCATTTTCGTGTTAATTTATTTTTATTTGTAACTTCTCACTTTGACATTACTGGTAAACACCAATGTTTTATTATTTTTAGTGTTTTGTGCTCATCATACAAATAAATGTCCTTCGTATATATGTGCTTACAATTTATGTACATTAAATTATTTATATTCAAAGCATAATGAAGTGTCTAATAATCACAACCACAGAACCAAAATCAAGTAAAAACTATTATAATGTTGAAGATAACGCAGTAAAATTTCAATGATTGATATACTGGGGCATTCTAAATGAAGTAGTGCAATGGCAGTTGCCGGATAAATTTTAAAATAATTTCGGCTTTTGTATTCTATCCTTAACATTTAGGTACTTCAGAAATGATACTATTTGAATCACATATCTGCTGGTTTTCTTGTAGTAGCCATTTTAGTTTGACAGATTGCAGAATATTTGCTCTATATAGTTGTTTACACAAACTTAACTAGCTCATTTCCTGTAAATTTAAACACTATCATTCAAGAAACAATTTGTTCTGTAAGATACATATTAAAAAATGAGGCATACAATTTACACTTACTTACAACTCTACAAGGTAAAATTAAGTTACAGGTCTTTTTGATAAATAGTCCATTCAAAGGACTATTACTCAAAAAGGGAATGAGTCTCGAAGCAAACTATTCTTTTCCATAATCTGTGTAAGTGACGTGTAAATACACTAACTTTTGACATTGGGACTCTTCTCTTTTTATGGAAAAGAAATATAGTACATCATGGAAATTAAACAAAATGGCATTTCCGAGGTCAAGTAACTCTGTTGGGGAATCAGGAAAAATCTGAAATTTCAGAGCATAATCCTACTATATCATGGGATTGCACACCATAAATTTTGAGTTTGACATTTAACTGCAAGTGTATATTTCAAAAGTATATTTCAAAAATATATTTCTTTCGAGGTCATAATGTGTTTCAACTTACCTTTACACAGTCTGCCAACCCTTGTACTATTGCCTTACAGACATCGATTACTATCGTTGAAATAGACTGCTTAGATATTCTGTATAAATATTCCAGGCTAACGTAGGAATCTCCTGTTGCTAAGAATCTTAGTGTCAGAGCAAGTCTTTCGTTCACAGGAATGTTTTTTCTGTAATTTTTGTCTTTCTTCATTACTACAGGCCCAACTAAGTGTACTAAATATTCAAAGTCTTCACTTGACATACGGCAAAAGTTTTTAAATCTTCCCGTGTCTTCGATTTTCAAATCGTTCAATAAGTCTGAACCTCCATACCTATCCCTCTTTTTCAGATAATCACTTACCCAAACACGACGTTTTGAACTTTTCTTCTTTCTATGAACACTATTTAAGCATATGAAGGCTGCAGCAGCAGCAATCACTTTGTCGTCCATGGCGGGAACACTGACGAGCGTTTGGCGAATGCAAAAGTAGTCGAGCATTCGCCACACGCCCTGGAGCGTTCGCCGAATGTTCCTGAACATTCGCTGAACATTCGCGAGCATTCTGCTCGGCTGCTCACCCGGTGTGGATACACTTTTACAGGATGAAAACTCCGTCCATTTTTTCTCGGTTAGACGAACATTTCAAACTATTCTGGCGCTACAAAACACACCAGAATGTTTTAAATATTTTACAAAAATGCTTCACAGAAAACTGGGTGTGCACTCTTATATGCCGAGTATATAAAATGTGTTACAGTATAATTGAGTGCTTTGATAGTATCGTATTTTAATTTGTTTCTGTAATGATTCTAAGTTATGATTTGTTGGGTGGTATGTAAAATGAATATGACTGTTTTTATATTAAAAAACACACACACACATATAAATATAAAGTGTGTTTGACTAGTCATGGCAGGAATTCAGGAACAAAAATAGTTACGTTCATAGTAATAATATGGCTTCGAAAATTAGTGGTCAAATGATACACGGAGTTTTGCTTGGTTTGTGGTATATTTAATTGGTTTTTGCATGTGTTTCGATAGTGTGATCCAATGGTGTGTGTTTGTGTACTGACTGACTGAGCAGTATGTCTGGTGTAGTTTTTTGGTTTTACTTTATGGATGTGATAACGATATGTAGGTTTTTATGCCTTGAAAACTTTAGCAAAGAATTAATATCATCTATGTTTGACATACATGCATGGGCTAGCGATGATAATATTTACGGCATGTTTAAGCTATTGTTATTTGGTATAACAGGGGTGGTTTTGGGGGTGTAGTTTATATATTCATGTAGTATGGTTATCCGATTTAACTTTGGAAAGGCAAGTTGATATGGACTTATTGTACAGCATAGTATAGTTTACTATATGGCCAGCGTTAGTTGCTTAATGAATACTGAGGTAATAGAAATAGCATGTTTTTTATGGTTGATATAGTGCTTTCGGAAGTATGTTTTAGATAACTTACATAGAAATGTATAATGAAAACCTGACTGGAGTAAAGGAGCTTTTGTCTAGTCTTGATAGATTTGTAGGTAGTTTGTAAGTTGAATACTGCAGTTTACAAATGAAGCATGGGCTACGGTTTGTATGGTACGAGGTAACACCATTCAATATGACTGTTAGAATATAATATTTGACTGATGGGTTTAGATGGTTACAGAGAAGAATAATGACGTTGCTAAGGTTAACTACTGCGACACAGTGTACTGCTAACTGCACGGATGATATCATAGTTCGGCATGGTTTTGAGTGGAAAACTAACTATGGACGTGTTCTTTGACGCTTCGTATTTGTATTGCTAATCACGTTAACTTAACAGAAAAAAAAGTTGAATGTGAATATGGAGATAATAAAAATTAATATGAATAAGAATGCTAATATAAAGGAGACGAGTAAGTTGAAAGCAAATCTGCTGAACTTGAGAATGAGAAACGATATCGCATAGGAAAATATCTTTCGAAAAATTAAGTAAGAATATATTAATTTTAGACGTATAAAGCATAGGAACTTTAATTTATTTTTCTGATTTGAGTAAGGAGTAACTTGACTTTGGTGGTTTTATGTGTATTTTGTATGAGGTAAAAAGAGATTAATTAAAAAATGAACTGTGATATGTACAGTTCAGTTTTGTATGGTACAGTTTTATTTGTAGTGATTAGATCTAAAGGGATTCGTTAATGATGTATCTTATTTTGTTTGCGGAATTAATTAGTTGAATTAAAATGTGAATGTGTATGAAATATTGATCACCTTGTCACATAGTCTGTGCTTAAATACTAACATCACTCAATTGTAGCAATCTCGAAGAATCTCAAGTACGAAGCTTAAATCTTGACAGGAATTCTCTGCTGCTAAACGCATGGGTGATAGGTTATAATTATAACCTAATTTGGCTAATCACTGTTCCGCATAAGAAGTTATCGTTGCTTCATCAATATTACAACACGACAGCCTTCAGTAGTGTAAGATAAAATGTTCTTTATTGGTAAAGTTACCTTAAATATCATTGAAATATGACATCATCCAGAGTGAGCCGAGTTTTGTAGGCTCCTATAACTCATATATCCACACTAATCATGAAGGGCACTCGAGTACGTCTTTATGCTGCTGAAGGCAAGTTGATACGTATCACGCAAACATACATTATAAAAAACTGTTCTGCGAACATAAGAAGGCTAATCACTTTGTATGGTTACGAGAGCTCTGTTTCATTTGCAGTGAGCTGCTGATAATTTGAGTTTTTTTTTATTTATCACTCTATATATCGTAAAACTTATCAGCGAGAGTAAAGCTTCTTACATAAGACCGTTACGATACTTGCTAATGCGAACATGTAGTTACTTTATATAAATATAAATATATATAACATATAGAAACGACTAAGAATGGACAGGGCTAGTGAGTGATTTAGGTGATTGCTCAACATCGATGTTAATAGTGCTGGAAGAGTAGTTAGATTTAAGAATGGATAGGTTTAAGTCGAACTGTAATATAAACTTGTAAGGAAAACAAGTCCAATTAGAGCTGAAATACGTATGTAGGAAACTCTTGAAGGTATGGAATATTGAAAATTATTTCTAATTTACATATACATGAAAGTGAATGAAGAAAATACTTGAAGCTTTACACATAACATTTTTAACTCCCGCTTATGAGTTTCATATGGTATAGTGTATTTTTAATTCTTGTTACGCATCGTATATGGTGTCTGTTGACGGTGAAAAGTGAACATCTATATTGGACGTGATCTTCCAATGATGATAACTCTAACTATTGGAAACTACCCTACCCTATGAAAAATGTTACAAGCTGCTGGCTGAAGTGTAACCTAATTTCAGTAACGTCCTTCTGCAAGTGACTTGATGCATTTTCAAAAAGTAAACTTAATTTACTGTGATAAAATTAAATCTCTTGGTTTGTATATCGAGACAAAATACCAGAGACTGGTCACGGACTACAATGTGGTGCATTACTTTATTTCTCAAATTATAGCCGTTAGTTCTACGAAATACATTTGAAATGTGTGAATACAATTGAAAAAAATATAATGTGGCCACATGCATGTAAGCAAGATTGAATGTATGACAGCAAAGTTTAAGGTTAGCATAAAAATTACATTTACAATAAAACCGAGGTAAGGATATGGAGAGCATTTGGGAGAGATTATATTTTAATAGTGAAGAGGTAACATCCCCTCCAGTGATGATGGATAATATTCGTGAGTGTTCTTACTGCAAGAAGCTAAAACCCATATGTCAGCATGCAGTCATATGACTTCAGAATGTTAATCGTAGCATGTACCAGTGAGAAAACTACAAAATTCAATTTGGATGATGTAGCAACTTGAAAAGGTATACGAGTTCGTACTTGTGAAGGTCTCGTCCCCCTACTTATAAGTCGTTATTTAAGGAAATTGCAACAGTTTTGTAGAGATGGTTAAGCTTCTATCGATATGAAAATTTTTGAACCCTGTCAGTGAGACTTCCGCTGAAACTTCGAGAGAATCGACGTCAACACCTTCTGGACACCAGTGCAACTAGTGCGACAAGACATTTGTGTATGCTTATGCTGCAAGGTGACATGGAATATGTAAATAAAAATTAACCTATGTCGTACATCATATTGGTGTGACAAGTGCTAAAGGATGTGTGCTCGTATTGTCAATTTATATAGTTATTAAAATGTATGCAAAGGTAATGATACTTTCCCTGCAAAGCAACACGATTCAACGATGAGACAAACTTGTGACGAAATCGATACTACTACGGATGATGCATTAATGATGATGCGCGCGGGAACTTCTGTTTCGTACGTGAACAGACAGGAAAATTTGTTAATGTTGTCAAGATAGTCGTGTCGATCGTGTGACATGGTTTTAGTAAATGTAGTCATGTCAGGCGGTATAAAAGACGAGTAACATTAACGAATAAGATCGGTTTGGCTTATTTAACAATAGGGCGTTACAAGTGTGAGCGCCAGTTCAAGAGTTTCGATACGTCTATCAATCAAGAAAGAATCTGTCGAGATTCTTATGACGAAAATGTTAAAAGCTAGTAAGCTAAATCTTCTATGGCTGTACATGTTACAGATACGTCTAATAAAAGTGGATTTGTTCTGAAGGAATCGGCTTTCTGAGATAGTCAGAAAACATATGATGCAATGAACTCACCAGGCATGTCGAAAGACTTTTGTACATTTCTTAAGAGTATGAAAAAATCTAGTTAAGCAACTTACAGAAGAGTTGGAAAGCCATTGGGCTATGAAATAGAATGTATTGTTGGTGTGTGATTACATTAAACCGGTGCTGTATGAAGAAACACATTGCAGAAAAGCGTTCAAGACATCGAATGTACCTCTATGCAACACTGATGAAATTAAAAGAACAAGAGATATTTTTATAAGGTTCTGGTTGGGCTGTAGGCGACGTACTCGTAACTTCCCTACAACTACGTACAGTGTATTTGCTGATTTCGAAAATAAAAATTGAACTGGATGTGTTCTTTATTTCCTAACTGATTGGGTGGTAGCAGTCGAGTAACATTTTGGCTATGTTAGTGAATAAGTTATGATGAGATGTACGCTTGTATTGAACAACTTCCTCGTCTAGCACTGAGATAGGTTAACCAGTGATGGCAAACACTACCGTAATGACGACGACTTGGACAGCACTTGGTGTCTTCTTTGATGAAGCTGACAACATCGGTAGATGTGTTAACGAAACATATATTTTGCTTCTGTTACATGGCCTTTGTATTCGCGTTTGCATTGCGGTGGTACGAAGTTGATGAGTGCATTAAAGCATGGTTTTTTGATGGTTAATAGGGTAATGTAAGGACATGACTGTGATGATATTGTTGCATGTTGGCCTGGCAGTAGGCATGTTACATCATGCTAGGTCAGACAGCCCGAGTCGACCAGTGATGTCATGGGTTTTCGCAAATATGTCGCAACTCCTGAGATATCATTGGGATTCCCCGATGATGCTAATGCATATATGTGACTACCAACAGGCACGAGCGAGGTTATGTCTATATTTCGACCTCTGGTCATCAGGTTGCATCACCGATTGACGTCACTAAAGGGGCCGTTTAAAAGCCTCGGATCTGCGCAGCATGAGTCAGTCTGGTATTTTGCAGTCAGTCTTTAGGAGTCTTAGTCGTGGAGAGTCTGAAGTCTGAAAAGGATCAGTATGAGTTTGTAGTAAGCGAGAATCAAGTGAGAACCGAGAGCGGTATAAGGCAGCGCCCTTAGGTGTGGCGTTGCCACTGGGGTGCCGATGGGCGTCGTGATAAGTGATGGGCCGAGAGGAGACACTGACGGCGGCGCAGAGACGACGAGGACCCCCAGCGCCACGGGGGCGGTATCACGATGGCGTCGAGGCTGATGTAACATCGGCGTAACTGACAAGGTGTGGCATCACAATGGCAACATGGCGGCAGTGGTCGGTGTCGAGGCTGAGTAACATCAGCGACCTGCAGAAGGGACAGACAACACTTCGCGTGTTGTGTCGATGCGGCTAAGCTGACGAGGTGCGGCGACTCGAGGATGGCAACCCGGCGGAGGTGGTCGGTGTCGATGCTGAGTAAAATCAGCGTCCTGCAGAAGGGATAGACAACAATTGGTGTGTTGTGTCGACGCGACAGAGCTGACAAGGTGTGGCATCTCATGGATGGTAAAATGGCAGTGGTGATCGGCGGCGTCGAGGCTGTCTGAGGCCAGCGGGCTGCAAGAAGGACGAACAACACTTGCGGTGTTGTGTTGGATTGCTACAGAGGTGGTGAGCTGTGGAGAACAACACTGACAGTGCTGTGTCGAGGAGGGCAGTAACTGGCAACTTGAGGAGACTGTCTACCTGGTGATTCACGAGGATTGCTTCGAGAGTTCGCTATTGGTCCTGCACAGAGAAGGTGTTAAGCTTGAGCCGAGAGGCTGGTGAGGATATCTTGGTGACGTCGGAAGAGACATGATAAAAATAGGTATGAAACTGAAACAACTGATCCGGTATGGGATAATATGGGAGGGGACGAGGCAGGTTTTTTTTTTAAAAACCCAACCCGGGTGGGTTTTTGTGTTTTTTTGTTTCTTTGATTTTAATGCAATAAGTAAAATTAAGATTCATTAATTTTTTCACAATTGTTTAAAATACTTGTGAAAACTACTGTCATCGGCATGCCTGTAGAGCCACCTGATTATGGTAAAAATAAATAGCTGATTTCATTAATTTTTTTTCTTGTCAATTTCGGTGAAATTTTTGTCATTTTTAAAATATTTTTGGTGAATATATCTTCATTCTTAAAAACTATTTCGCTTCCTGTGTAGTCATTTTTAAAAATTATATCGCTTCCTATTTCGTAGTTTTTAAAAATTATTTCACTTGCTATGTCGTCATTTTTAACAAAAAAAAGTGTTATTTTTCATTTTTTTATTCTGACAACTGTTTGAATGTGGGTTGGAAATATTTATTTCAAACTCGGCATTTTTACTTCCAAAAGAGAAAGAACTACTTTAAGTAAATAAGTCTGTAAGTTTGACGTACTGTATATTAACATGATGGAAATGTCAGTGTAGTCATCAGCTCCAGTGTACTGCAGAGATATTGGACCCTTTGTTATAAATTTTAATAGTAGAAAAAATTTCCTTTACATTCAAAATTTCTGCCAGTAAAGAACATTGTCCACTACTTTCACCCACTTTAGATAACAATTTATACTTTTTAAAGGCAAGGTGTTTTAAAAGATAGAGGTGATGTAAACGGTTTAACACACATCTACATGTTTCACGTCAATTTTCTTAAACCCAGGCCAACATAAGACGATTTTGCACCTTATGAAGAGACTGCTCATTATTATGCTTCCATGGCCAGCGTCTGAATTTTTAATAGGACGTTTTTATATGTCGAGTCAGTGCATTAAAAATCTTAGGTTCGTTAAAAACGTTAATATTTTGTATGCGATAATTATTTCTCACGGTCATAAACAGTTACCGCCATTGTTAAAACATATTTTCAATTGCGCACCTCATACCCCATGACAAGCAAAAATGTAAATAAACGTTGCATTCTTCTGTTCGTGCGAAAAAAAAAATGTTAGTTTTCTTTATTCAACTGTTGGAACTCTTTCGTATGGTAGTATCGATATTTAATTGAACTACGCGATATATCGCTAACACGCTTGTATTTATCTATTAGTCTCGAAGCTTTGTTCACAAACTTATACAATACCGGCAAAAAAAGGCAATTTCTTGAGGTTTTTCATGATTTTACGAAGATCAACTGCCGAGTTTTGTGCTCAGTCGGCAATTAAATTCAGACATAATAAACATCGTTTGCGCACATTTCAAGTCCAACGTAAGCAAGTAGCAATGGTTTATATAAGTAATTTGACATTAAATTCTAAGCGAACTTTGTTTGCGTAACTAATTTCCAAAAATTGTAGGAACCACGAGATGAATAATTTTATGCTTTGCTTGTACGAAAACAGCAACAAAGATACGGGATGAAAGTGTTTTGACAGGTAGGTATCGGTGTTCCGACAGGTATTGTACCAAACGGTCACTATTGATGCGCATATCGAAGTTCGTTTCAGTAATAGATTTGTCACATACACTGTGTGTAAAGTGACAAGAATAAGGTTAAATTTTGCTGTAAGCTTCGCATTTAGTGAAATATGTGCTATGCTGTTTGTGTGGTGTTTTAGAGGTTAAAGTTTCAGAGTATTCATATCGCCTCCAGTATTATAATATTGGTTGTTCTCACATCCACCTGTCTGTTGTTATTGTTGGGAAAACAAATGTGTATAATTTGATTTTGAAAATATATCGTTTGTGTAGGTGTTATTTTTTTAAGTTCAAAAATGCCAAGTGGAAGTGGTAGGAAAGGATGTCTTGAGTGGAGTGAAGTTATAGTTGCAAGTGAACAAAATAAAACAAAAGTAGAATGTAAATACTCCAAAATGGGAATTGGTGCTAAAATTGGACGAATTAAAGTGCACTTAAATAAATGCGAAGAAAGAAAAACCCAACAAACTACCCCTGCTAGTGCGGTCCAGTGTTCCTGTGACATATTAAGATCTGATAAACCTGAAACTTGTACTAGTTTTTCAGAGCAGCCTTGCACTTCAACTTCTCAACCAGTCAGGATAAAGTGTTGATGGGTGATTTTACTTTAAAAACTACCCCACAGCAGGGTGGAAATTCTGGATATTAAAATAGCTAAATTTTTTATGCTAATAATATAGCTTTTAATGCAGCACCAAGCGTTCAATATAATGACATAATTGTCGCCCATCGCCCAGCCTACAAAGGTCCTAGTCGGTCATCATTAGCAGGCCCTCTTCTTGATATTGTTTCTGCTGAAATAGATCTTTTAAATGCTGAAATAATTGGCAGATTCTAGGCATTCTTGTACTCTTTTACAAGACGGTTGGTAAAATGTAAAAAATGACCCTATCATTGCAACAACCATCCATACTGGGAGTTCATCATTTCTTCTGAACGCATTTGATTGTAAGTTCAACAAAAAAACTGCCAAGTATTGTGCTCAGTCGGCAATTAAATTAATTAAAAATTGTGAAGAAAAATTTGGGATCAAAATTATTGTAGTATGCACCGATAATGAAAATAAAATGGAGAAAATGCGTAAAATTTTGGAAAGTGAAAATTCAAATCTTCTGACCTACGGTTGCTCAGCCCATTTTGTAAACCTGATTGAAAATGAAGTAAAACCACAAACAGTATTGAAACATATAGTTGAGGTACAGATATTTTTTCGTAACCATCACCAGCCACATGGGTGGCTGAAAGAAAAAGACAGTGCAGTGCCCCAACTTCCTAATTCTACGAGATGGAATTCACAACTAGACTGTGTTGACACATTCATACAAAATTACCACAAGTACGTGAAAATTCAATCTGAGCACACTGATGATATCCCAAACAATATAATTATTGACAATGCTAAAATTTACAAAGAATCTTTGAACTTAATTAAACAGTTGAAAAAGGTCAGCAGAGTTCTAGACATTCTGCAATCTGACAGTACAAACTTATCATATGCAGTAGAAGTATGGCTTGACCTAGTAGAAAGTTCAGATTTGAAATCTTACAAGGAAATAATACTAAAAGGAATGGATCAAGCTCTTCAACCATTCCATTATTTAGCAATCATAATGGATCCAAAATATAGAGGTAGGAGACTGACTGCTTTCCAAGAAGACGAAGCAGAACAATGGGTAATGGAAAAATACCCTAATTATTTGCCATACATTTTGGCATATAAAATTGCTGATGCAGAATATTACCCTGCATCAATGTTTTCTGAAGACGTTATATGTATGTTCCAGAGTGCAAAGTGGTGGAATATTGTTGCAGTCAGAACTGAAAAGAGGAATAAGCTTCCAAGAGATTTTTGCAACTTTATTTCAAACTTATTGTCATGTCCTGCAAGCTCAACTGCTATAGAGAGAATGTTCTTAACATTTGGAATGGTGTGGTCGAAGCTGCGTTACCGCCTTGGTGTAGACAGAGCAGTTAAGCTTGTCAAAGTATACAGACATTGGCGCAGTAGCAATACTGTCAGTGACACTGGGGATTCCTTACTTTTATAAACTGAACTTATTTAGAGGAACATGTATTCTATCTTATATTGTATTGTTTTTAACTGCTAAGGGTTGCTTAGTGTAGAACACCGTCTTCAAACAAAACAGTAATTAAGATTCCTTTCTTTAATGAATTTCATTATAATCACTGGAAATGAATTTTTAGTTTCTCAAATAAAAAAGAATATGCAGTTAAAGTTAAAGTTTTGATTTGCTTCTGTCTCTTACAGCTAAAAATAATTCACTATGGATAGTTCAATAGTGCCAATTAAAAAACGCATATAATTTTTGGAGGACATGGGTTTTTTTATGGGTTTTTCTCTGGGTTTTTTAAGTTGGTTATTTGGGTCGGGTAAAATAGTATCAACCCTGGGGCGAGGTGACTATATATTTGCATGTAAAATGTGGTGGGGGAGCCATTGTATCGTTGGAGCTCATCCGGGTAAGACACTTCGGTATTTTTTAACTAAATAGTTTTTATATGAAAAGCTTTTTATTAATAATTTCTTACGTAATAGTTTTTATATAAAAATTGTTATTACATTTTATATATTAAATATGGTGGGGTTCAGATGGAGTGCGAAATCGAAAAAAGTTCGGAAGACTCGGAAGAAACCCCAATATGACTGCAAGAAACAAGATGATGGTAATACATTTTACACTTTTTCGGAATTACTTTATTTTGGCCATTTTATGCAATTTTATACGTTTTATAAGGTTTGAAATTTTTGAATTTGTTTTAAGTTTTTGAATTTTTTTTTAATTTTTTGAAATTTGGGAAAAAGTTGGTAATTTTACCTTCGGTGCCCTTGATGTGAAGATCAGGATTACAGGTCAAGGTCATCCAACAACGCGGCCTGGACTGTGACATCACAACATGGCAGGCAAATGCACACTCCGCTGTAAATGCACACTACGACTCCTGCATCAAACGGAACATTAACATACTACTCATGCAAATAAAATTTTACGTTTGACCACCAACACTTAATATACTTTTTGTATATGCACTCACGTCTTTGCAACCCAAGTTTAGTCGGACGCGCACTAGTTTACAGTACAAGAGATACTAGGTTCGATTTCCAGGTCCGGCTGGATGCAAATTTGTGTTCTTCGGTTTACAGAAAAATCGATACAATAAAATTGTCTCCTACAAAACAACTTACTACTCAGGGTCATCAAATTTGTCCACTTGAAGGTTGGGGAAATATTTGCTGCAGTGGCGAGATGGAAGCCTTGCCATTGTACGAAACAATATTTAGAAAAAATAAACTAAAAATGTGGTCTAGCACATCGCACAGGCTATACATTTTATAAATTTATGTTTAAATTTCTATCAATCCATTGCATTATTTTAATTTGTTTTATGTTATGTATTGTAGGCATTCACGACTTATGCTTTTGTTAGAAATTGTTTATTTCAGTCAAACTTTTGGTCTCATTGCCTTCATTTTTAAGTAATTGTACACTCTTCTCCGACAGAATACCCCGAAAATACAACCTGCCGGAAATTTGTCAGCAAGGGACCTGTCCTCTGCTCGTATTGTCTTCCAATGTCTGCAAAAAGGTAAAAGGCAGGGGTGTGTAATCGAACAGATTTTTTTAGACAGAAGTTAGCTGTTAATATATAGACATCGGCGTAATGTATTTTTACGACACTAATAAGTTATCAGCAAATAGAAACCAGGTCCTTTAAAGCTGGATATTTTTCAGACAACAGTCAACTGTCAAAATATAGTTATCGGACCGATATCGTTTTACCTACACTAATAAGTTATTTGCAAGAAAATATCGGGTCATTAAAGGCTGGATGTCTTTTTTCATATAGTGGTCGGCAATCGAATTATTGAAATCGAGGACATATAGTTTTTACGTACCGTAAAGTATAGTTACTTTGCGTAATTTTGAGGTTACTTTGCACCATATAGTTTTGTTGTAAAGGTCTAAAGGTTTGCAGAATCTCATATTGTTGAAGACTTCACTATTCACAATTTTAATAATAATAAGTACTTTAGATTGGTGGGTGTCTTTGAATTCACACATAGAAAGAAATCTTAGGGGGACCAAACTTTCCCATAGGAGTGCAAAGTAACCTCACTTTAAGGTAGCAAAATTGTTATCCGCAAGTAGTACCAGGCAAATGGCTGGCTGTATTATTTCAGACAAATGTGTGCCATCAAGATATAGAAATCCTCCAGATGTCTTCTTTATAACACTGAATAGTTATCAGCAAGAAGATGCCAGTCCTAAAGAGCGGTATGTCTTTTTCAGACGGCGATCGGCCGTCAGATTATAGACATCGACCGGATGCAGTTCTAAACGGATATATTGAAAAATGTAACATACTGTTAAGAGATGGATGTCTTATTTCAGACAACAGTCAGCAGTAATTTTAGATGTCTTTTCACGACCCCAAAAAGCTCTTTGTTATAATATACCAGGCTGCTAATTTTTTCAGACAGAAGTGAATCGTCAAATTATAGATATCGGCCCAATGTCCTGTTTTAACGACACTAAACATAGTCTATACATTCAAAAGGATCCCATGCAGGCTGGGCGTCTTTTAAGGACAGCATTTAGCCGTCATATTGAAGAAATCGACCGGATGTATTTTTTTACGATGGTTAAATGTTAACTTTAAACAGATGCTGGGCTGTTAAATTCTGGAACTGTATTTTCAGACGTCTGTCAACCGTCAAATTATAGACATCAGCCCGACATATTTTTACGACCGTAAATACTTATCTGCATAAAGATACTGAGTGGTAAATAAGTTGATTTCTTTTTTTAAATAGCAGTCATATGTAAAAATGTAGATATCGGCTTGATGTTTTTTACGACAGAAACGGTAACCTGTTAGTGTTTTTTATGGAACCGGAAGTGCCTCCCAGCCCGTACAAAAGATTAGGTGGCCAATCCGGTCTTTATTAGTACAGTGATAAGCATTGGTCTTATCTTGACACCTACACATTCCGACGTGTACTATTGGGCAGAAAATAATAGGTTGGGGGGGGGGGGGTTATTGCAAAATTGCAAGGCTGTTGGGTAATGGGATGGTCGTTGGAGGCAGAGCGCGCCGAAGATGGTGGAGGGTGCGCCCAATCGTCCACGTGAAGGTAGTCAATCCTATGGCGACGATGACGTGGCAGTGAAGGTGATGAGCAGCCTTCTGTGGTAATTGACCTGCAATGTCCTATGTGGCAGGTGAGGACGTCTTTGGTGAGATAATCTGCAATTATAAGCGCCCCTCACAGGAAGTTGATACTTTAAGAAACGGACTATTGAAAAAAAACACTAGGAATACTTCCGTTTATACTGTACAACTATGTAAGTAAATAAAAAAGTAATATGGTGAGATGCAAATGTTTTATTACTACGCATTCGCGAGTGTAAAAATCGTATGTAATATTTATTTTAAAAGTTAGTTAAACACGTTTGTGATACAAAAGTTGGAGGAAGGTTGAGTTGGCGTTGGTGTTGTAGAAATAGTTCTTCTGTATATTATGAACAGTGGCTAAAATATTGGAAATCGTTTAGTGAGAAATGAACACAGTGTGTTCTTTTACAGTAAATGAAATAAAATTTATATTTACATTTAGCGTACATAACAATATTTTAGAGGCGACGTATTTGGTGGCGGTGGATTAACAATGTATGTCGGCTTGCATTACAACCGTTGGCCTCGCTAAAGAGTATGTAATTCTGACTCGCCCATCGTGTCGTACACAGAGTGGTGTTGTGTTTTTTATTAGTTTTTCTGAACGCGACGTAAAAATAATTAAGATTGGGATGTTAAACCAATACTTTAATTTTAAATATTTCCCAAGAATTTGTGTTCGCACGATACCCCACAGAATAAATCAGTGTTACAGAGGCGACGTGGCGTGCTTTTAGGGAACTGGTTTTCTGTTTGGATTACCAGGTTTTCATAGGTGTTTACTTTGTTAGGTTCTATTCCATTTATTTACTCTAATAGCACGAAGGCTAACAAGAACAATGACTCTTTAAATATGCATTCAATTTTTAACTTTCGCGTGATGTTTCCCTTTTTACATCATGTGAAATAAAATTTACGATCAAACTTGTGAAATATCTTGATGTGAATTTGTTGTGTGTCAACGTGTTGCTTACAATCACTAATATCTGTAACGATAACCTGCCTAAAATAACCTCAAAATTCAATGTGTCCCTAAGGTTTTGCAGTGTTATGCTATTCATTTCAGACTTACTTTATGTCTATGCGGCATCCACAATGCTAACATCTGCCCGTGACCTTTCGCTCTTGAGCATTGTGTTTGCTAAAGTACGTCTCAGATATCCAAAACACCACAGAATATTTGATCTTGCAAAACTTCAGGACACTTATTGTTTCAGGAGTTAACACCAAATTAAATATTTGACTGATCCAAGAATGGCGACAAATAAATAATAAAGAAATCAGATGAAAACAAAAAAAAAAATAGATCTATTAACTACGATAAAAAAAACACGTCACAATTAGAACTGAATTATTTAACTTGATCGAGTTTCTGGGTGGCAAAAATAAAATAAGAATAATGGATTTTGAAAACAAGTATTTAACATGAAAGTAATTGTAGATATGGAAATAATAATATTATGGATCCTGGAAATTGGTTAACTACAATTTGTAAGTCTTACGATACGACTACAGAAAATCAAATGTATTATATTTCGCACACCAGCATATTTTATTATTACTATACTTAGTTTGTGCGGTATTATAATCTTCTGTAGGGCATTCAAAGTCTCTTGAATGAAATAATAATAACAATATCTCTTAGGGCATTACATTTAACACGAGAAATCGATAAATTACTGTAACTGTTTGTAAACCTCATTTAAATGTGAAGTCGGAAACATGGAGGTGTGCAAGATAATATTGGACTGGACAGTACCGGAATAACTTCTTCTTCGTAGTTGAAGTATGCTCCACTGCGATGACGTCCAGAAGTCCCGGGATACCGCCAGAATCATCGTCTCTCTACTCCTGTAGAGATGATTAAAATCGTCCTCGACGACGACTGCCCTCTGGTATGGTTCTAGTCTCACACCACACGTCCTCCATCGACGTTTCGTCGACACGTTCCCTCTTTAGACAATGTCCCGGACCCCTCTAGTCCGCAATTCATCATACTGTCTGTGCCCTCGGAGATCACACCTCGCACACGAAACAAAACTATATTCCTTGGATTAATATCATCATACTACAGTTACCAAACTAAACATTAACATACATATTTAAAATTAAATCCATATTACAATATTAAGCAAATTATTAAATAAACAGTGAAATCTGGTCAGGGTATCCTCAATAATTAACAATTCTTTAGAATATCTTCCACAGAAAATCTGAAATCATTTATATGTTTAAAAAAGTTAACTGTCTGGAAAATGTAGTCTAAATCAACATATTACAAACTTTGCTAACATGTACACAATTTTAGCATTACTTATACTACGAATAATAATTATATAAGGTAATGCATTTTTACAATGAAATTATACACATTATCACATGTATTCTTTAAACATCGTCATAAATAGCTAAATTCTCAATCAATATTTGCTGCAAAACAGATTTTTTCAGAATTTTCTTGAAAGTAGTAAGACTCTTAAACTATTTTAATTATATCGGTTGCTTATTAAATTCTGTCAATACTTTCTTTGTCAAAGCAACTCTCCTAAATGTAATGTGAAAATTATACTTATTCCTAGTATCATAGGCATGTATATCTGAATTGTTTATTAACTGTGACTGCAAATTATCAGGTTACTTTAATTTTAAAAACGGAAATGAGTGCATTGTATAAAAATAAGTGTTCAGTACCGATTCAACCCAGCTCTGCAAACATGTCGTGAATTTTTACAAATCTGTCTTTTATGAGTGTTGTTCTCATGGCCCTATTTTGAAGCACCTGTAATTTATCAATATAATCGTAATCAACAAAATTTAAAGACGATGTACGATATGTAAAATGTTGAAGTACAATGTTGTTGTGTACTTCAACCTTCGGTTTTTTTAATAGACAACTTATACTAGGACAGTGTTATGCAATCGTAGACTATGCGCCATTTATTAGTTATGTATAGAATATTTTTCTGCTTTCAAGCAGTCTTACAAAAAGTATTTTAGTCCTATAAATGTTTTAAACCACATCTTGGAGTGCAAATGAAGAACAATAAATTAATGCATCACCAGCGAACTAGTGAATTTCACAGTTATAGGCCAAGTCCATTATGTCATTGATACAAATTATAAATATGGCAATTCGGGTATACTCAAGTTTAGTTGACTTAAATTCATAAACTGTGAGAATATTAACACGTAAGTAACGGCAAATTTACCATGTATGTATATTAAGTTAAGATACAATTTTATTACAGTATCTCTAGCAATACAAATGGTTATAGATATGATTCAATTAATCAAAATACGTTGCTTTGCTTACTCTCGTGTACATCCCGAGAGCCGTCTAAATGATTTTGGACACCATGCATTATTAAAATAGGGATAAATAAATTAAAAAACCATATGTTAAACTCCAGCTTGTTCATATTTGCTGTTATGTATTAAGGCGTACTTAATTTAATTTACTAGTTTGTGCGTTAGTCATCATTAGTATGTTTCATGAATAGAGTTAACAAAATAATTTTACGATAAATAAATTGTTACCTTTGCACTACAAATTAAAGAAAAAACCAACTAAAATATTAGTAAAATACAGCAATACAATAAATGCATTTTATATAATTACAGCATTAAATACTAGATACAGTTCAAGAAGTTATTTGAATATTATTTATTTGGTGAATGACTAACACTACCAGCTCCCAAGTTTGGATGTAAGCTTCTCTTTCTTGTATTGTAGAGAAATGAAGTTGTGTAGTGTGGCAAGTTAATGTTTCTGTTGATGCAATGAAGTGAAAAACAAGTTTAAGCGTGTGTACAAGAAAAATATCCTTACATGCCACACACGATACGTATTAGTATAGGACGCCAGTGTATGAACAGTGCATGGACACACAGACAAAAATATATACACATAATATACCAGGAAAGAATCACTAGATTTACTCAGACAAACTGCAGTTGTGGTAAGGCTGATATTTGATCAATAAATGGGAAAATAAATAAAAGTTGGTAGATCTGTAGGAATATGTTATGATCAAAATAATTATATGTATACAGAGACAAGAAATATGATCACTCATATGCAGTAAATTATACATTTTTATAGCCAACATGAAAAATCTGTGAATTCCGCATACGATGTCTGATATCTTGAAAAACTTTTTAATAGTTCAAAATCCATAAACTTATATTACCAGTAGCAGTCGGTCTTTGAGCAAGAGAAAAAGCAATGTAGGCCACTGGGTTAATTTTATACCAATCCATATTCGATACAAGAGAAAGGAAACTGCTTTCTGTGTTAGTTTAATAACTAAATTCCTAGTGTCTTGAACCAGAAAGTCAGACACTTAATGACAAATCATAACATTACCACAATCTTCGGTGAGCTTCACACTTCAATCGATCATGAAACAAATTTACCAAATTTGTATTTCCTGAAAATATTCTCCTGCACATTCTCCAGCATGATACACCCATTTAAATATAGTTAACAGTTCAAATTTCATCAACTTCTAAAACAACAGCAATTCAAACATACAATGTCTTCACATCACATAATTCAAACATGTCTGCTCAAAGAAGTTATTTTTTTTATATTTTTAAATGTCACCATTGCAATCACAAGAAAAAAATGTATCTGGAACTTATACAAAGATATTGAGAATTGCTATTTAATATTTTCTATGCATATATGAAATTTAAATTACATTAAGTATTAACGTATGGTATGAAAGAGAATACTAAAAAAAATTAATAAACAGATGAAAACCAGTAACTTATATAGAAGAATAATATAACCAAACACAAAACAAAGTGTCTGATAAATATGCTTTAAAGTAGAAATAAAAATAATAAACAGATTAATGTCAACAAGCAGAATATTGTTCACATAGCAATAAAAGAAATACATTTTTGTATATTGTAAAGTTTCTTTACAGTATGTTATAGAACTTATGTCTGACAAAAACTGTAAACTGTTGACTATTTTGTTAAAATTATCTTATAGGTATACATTTATCAGAAAGTTAAGTACTTCGTTTGGGTACATATTCTACAAGTCCAATATTGTAAAGACATTTTTCAAGTATGGATTTTTTTATGCTGCACTATTCTCGTGTGTAGGTTAGGCCTACGAGAGATTTGGTATATTTTTTAGTGAAACGGTTTAAATTTTCTTACATGTATTTATATTATAATCGTAATAGAATATCCGTAACCTAAAAGAGTTGTTGTAGGCTGTTATGAGCTTAAGAACATACAGGTTTATGATTTGTGTAGATTTGCTTTATTAATATGTTAACACAAGCACAATATAGAATACTATGTTTACAAGTATTTTGAGTTAGTTTATTTACAGGACAGTCGACCTGGCTTGTTTGTGCAGTTGTTGTAGTTATGTAGGCCCATGTGATAAGCATGTCGTGAAATTACTTCTACACTCCTAGTATGCATGCTTAGTCACGAAAAAAGTATTAATTCCATGTGGCGAATAGTGTATTTGACGTTGTTTCGCAATCACTTATATTTTGCACTACTTACTTCTGGGCTTGATATTAAGAACTTTTTTCTTAGCAGTGCTGCTTTCTTTCAATTGAACGCGGTACGGTATCTGATGTTAAATACTACGAATTTAATTAATTTTTATATAGTTTGGTAAGTTGTAGGAGTCCGTGCCTGTCAGACAAATATTTTAATAATTATATTAAACAGCTAGTTTTTCGGTTGTTGACTTGTTTCACAAGATCTCAGTCCAAAAAAAATGCGTTCCTACACTCTAAATCTTAATTAGCGAATATTCACTGATTTCCTTAAGAGTGCCAACATCTCACAAGTGAATCAGTAAATATTCACACTTTTTTTCCAGTTGTATTCAAAAAACAATTTTCAGTTATTGAATCAGTGAAAAATCACTGGAAAATCTGTGGGCATTCACTATTTAACTTGTGGAATGTTGGCACTCTTTATCGGAATCAGTTAATAGTAACCGATTTCACAGTGGTGTCTCACTGATTCAATTTGTTGAAACTGCTCCATCCATCGACGTGAATCAGTGAATATTCACTAATTTAGATTTAGAGTGCAGCTGGAAAGAAATGCGTTCTCGACTTCTTATACTTTAAGCACGCTTTAACGAGCAAGCTGTTTCGCAGTTTTTATTTTCGCTTTTATTAAACAAGACTGTTGGTGTATTTTGTGGCTTGTCAAACTGAAATATGCACTCTTCTGCAAATCATAGCAGTCAGTTCTAAAGCGCTCAAGAATCGTACTACACGAATACAAGAAATTTCTGAAAATATTGTTTCATTTGGATGATGGAACAATAACTTTTTAGTTTTGTTTTTAAGCGAACAGTTTATGTCTACTAGACTTCATAATATTTTTGCTGACCAAACGTCTTGACAGTTTATCTTCTGAGAACATTTTCCGTACTAAAAATAGGTAGAAAAAATCTGCATTAATTTTGCTAAGCCTTAAGTACGTAACAGGTGTGAATTCGTATCGGGATTCAAATCTGAATTATTATCTAGATTCATAACATGTATGAACGATTTTACAGTTTGAAAGTTTCAAATTAAGTATTTACCGTGAGTATACATTATTTCCAGCTTTAAAACTCTTTTATACTACTCTGTAAGGAATAAAGAGTCACAAATTCACGCATAATCTATGATAAAAGTACAAATAGTCGAGTTTGTTTTTCAAATTACTGAGATATGTTTTAACGTTTATTTCTAGCCACTTGTATAATTTCAGTCTTTCCCCAATCAATTACATTAGTAATGAACATGTAAGGAAAGAGTAAATTGCTTGTTTACCATTATTCTTATAATTCAGTGGCAGATAATTTTAACTTTAATCTAAAGTTCCAGGCTTCAACTTCATGTCAATATGACTAAATGTTTTTGTCGCTTTTCATTAGGTAAAAATAACATTTGAGTTTCTAAAATTTTAACCTCTAATGACAAAAATCCTGATAATTTAATAAAGAGAAAATGTAAGTTGTTAGTTTAAATTGTCTTTATCTATGCATTTTAAATAGCATTTAACGAATATGTTCATAAGAAATTCCAAAAATTTCTTCAATGATTCTTTACTTGTTTATTTTTTCGTCACGACAAAATAACTGAATGATGTAAAAATAAAGATTGTTCAAGGATTACGTCACGGTGACAAATGAATGAGTGTAGTAAAAATATTTGTAATGATTTTTTTTAGTTTTATAATTGCGTAATTTAATTTTTTGCATATCAGTAACATTGATGTCATTATGGCCTACGAATTCATCTCCTCGCTAAGGTAATTTAATTGTTCTGAAATATTAGTCAACGAGCAAGGTTGAAACACAATTACTAATATTTAAAAAATTAGTAACCTACTTATTGGGACATCGTAATAGTTAGCCTTTTTTAGGGTTCGAAGGTGAATTCGAGACATTTAAAGGAAAGTGAAATTTGGAGGAAAATTGGAAATTTTTTTTGACATTTTTGAGGGAATACGGTAAATGGTTAGGGAAAAAAAGGGGAATAGATTTCGGTCGGAGGCTTAGCGTCTTAAGACGGCGGAAACATTCGTACCGAAGTGATAAGAAAAAATTTTTCGGATTACTGCAACAGAAGGGGCAGAAAGTAAAAAGCGATCTTGCTGGTAGCTTGTGCCATGCTTGCAACAAATCTCGTGATCAAGCTGGGTATGTGAGTCAAATTCAAGTGAAATGAGAGAGCTTATTATCTGGGTAGTGACTCTCATCTCCAACGCCGGCAGCTGTATTTGATTCAATTGAAGCGCATATTTTTACTTACTTCATGCTGAATCATGTATAGTAATCCATGACCTCATTGTGTACGTAATACATTTCAATCATTTTTATTCTAATTTTTGTACCGCTATTGCACACACACAAACGCCCGCCCGCCGTGCGCAACAAACGTAAAACAGTTTTTTAAATTACTGTTTAGAAAATTGTACATTAATATTTTGTCATACCTAAATCAGTAGCCTAAATTGTAATATTGTAACGAGTAACATTTTAAGTTAACTTTAATAAGGAACTTTAACCAAATGGTAGCGGTAAGAATAAAATAAAAATATGAAAATAAATTTATGGTAGGGCAGAAAACAAGCTCACTTAGCTCAAATAAAAGAAATATAAACCGCAAACAACTACAGCGAGAGGTTCTACATTTAAAACTCTAACACCCGGGGTCGTTCATCAGCGTTACCCTTTACAGAGATATATACGACTTTGCGTAAACATAATTATAAAACTGTCGAGAGAAAACTGATAAACCTATGACTTTACATAATAAAGAGGAAAGAAACGTAGCGAAATAAAATAAACGCGAATTCTTAAAACAAAGCGTTAGCGTTGAATAGAACTGATAGGCACTTACACAAGAGAGAAAATAGTAACGTAAGTTACATTAAAATTATATTGTGATCTTTGAACGATTGTTGCAATGGGTTCGTATTCCGAACATCAAAGTTTTTTTGGCCATACGTCGTCGCGGGCGAATGTTGCCGTATTGTAGTAAAACCCACGATAAAACAATAAAACACAGGAAGAAAAGCCAGTAAGCTGTAGTCAACTGACATAAAACATACAGGTAGGCCTAATTCCTGAAGGAATTTAGTCGCATCGCAGAAGACACAAGGACAAGAACGGATATATACAACACAAAAACTAATTCCTAAAATGAATATTGTCCACTTGAAAAAGACGACACAAAAAACAACAAAAGACAGTTAAAATATAATAAAAACCCAATAAAAAAAGGGGTGTACAAAAAAGGCACAAAATGGATGGACGAAAACACAAATAACGAGAGATACGACAGATAAATACGGATGGAAATTAGTAAGCTTCCTTTGTTGTCGTCTTCAGAAGCCTATTAATTGCCGTCTGTTTATTGTCTGTGTTGTGTCTAGCCTGTGTTAACATCCATTCGTGTCTCTCGATATTTGTGTTGTCGTCGTTCATTCATTTGGTACCTTTTTCGTACCCCTCCTTTTTGTTGGTTTTTTAATTTTTTTTTTCGACTGTCTTTTTTTTTTTTTCGTTACTCTCCAGTCGACTATATTTCACTTAGGCATTGATTTCGTGTTGATATCCGTTCTTGTCCTTCCTTGTGTCGTCTTCTGGGATATTACTACATTCCTTTCAGGAATTATCTGAATGTTTTTGTCTGTTGACTACAGCTTATTGGATTTTCTTCCATGTTTTGTTTCATTGTGGGTTTTTCTGCAATACGGCAACGTTCACCCGCAATGGCGTATGTAAAAAAATTGATATTAGTAAAATTATGTAAACAATTAATGAAAAGAATAGATCAGTTAAATTGAACGATCATCGACTGAAAAATTAAGCATTTAAAAGTAGAGAACACGAACGTTATGATTAAATCAAAGTATAGAAACAAATACGATTACTTAGTGTGCGATGTTTCGTGCCTGTTGTTTCCGACTTACTGCTTCAAAAGGGGAGAAAAGCATTGCATTTTTACACTTTACTGAATAACATCCCGACGTTCACGAAAACTTTAGGGGCGACTCTACAACTTAAGTCAAGTTACTGGCATCCACTCAATCACCCGCCTCTCTACGGTTTTCTCAAAATAATTGAACTCAATAAACTATTACACAACAAAGGCCAGGGTGGAACAGGAGCCCCACCCTGCCATAACTGACGAAGTCACTCGTAGACGCACACGAGTCTGGTAACCAGCTCTCCTCTGTACTTAATCACCAACGCCCTTAAGAGAAGTCCGTCGCAGTGTTAAATTTCTACCTTTGACGCGTGGGAACAGCGGGGCGATAAGAGCCACAGTACCACGCTAGGCGGGAATCATATCGCCTGTATTCACAGCGCGCCAAACTAGCGTGCAAAGTTTCCGTTGGTAATTTTTTTCTACGAGACTTTAAGCGGTGACCATAATATTTTATTTTCGGATAGTATGAAGAAAAAACAACGCGTGCCTCACACTTTACACTTTACGAATTCAGGTAATATTTTCGGGGTTACAGCAGTCTAAATAACCCGTTTTTAGCCATTTTGAGAGGCCCGAAAATCATGTTTCTAACAAGCGTGCTGAATTTTTGAAAACATATAAGCATAGTTTCAAGTGTGTGTTCTTTTCTTAGATAATCATATATGAATAAGTTAAGCGGTTTCGTGTAAAAAAGAATACGCGTGACACAGTACAACGCCGCACCGCCCCACCTCCGACACGGCTCGGCTAGTCAGCGAAATTCGCCCAGTGTTTGGAACACCCCCAGCGTGTGTAAGTGTCACAGTTTTGCAACAAGAACAATATGCTAAGCTCCACAAAACTGTAAATTATCACAACGACGATGGCTCTGCAACCCCAGTCGCCTGTCGCAACAATCGGTCAGCAGTGGCCCGCTTTTGACGAAACTTTATTACAGCAGACGTCTCCCGCGTCCTGGATTTATGAAATCAATCAAAGTTCGCCGCAGCACGCCTACAAAAGTTATACCCAAAAATTTAGCCCGTGACAATATCATAATGAGTGGAGACGTGAAAATTTCGCGTTTTCTTTTAGGTGCAAGCTAGAATTCAAACAACTATAGGTCGGTATCACGTTCACAATTGGCCGTCGACTTAACTCGATACTTCCTGGAAGTAACCGAGCCAATAATAAAACTGTAACTAATACAGGCCCATTTCACTGTCAGCGAACAGCTAATAAACAGCTGCTGTCTGCACCATTTCACATATATTCTTGGAGGCTAGCTTACTGGTGAGTGAAACTGCGAATTTTTTCGGTCTCTAATAATAAGTAGCGTAACTAGTTCAAAAATTATTTGTTGGTGCTTATGTATTTTAGTTCTATCAGGTAGACTACTTAAATTAAACAGTCTTGCGTATTTCCTTCCAAACGAAGATTATGGGACTAGGTCACAATGTAAAACGACATTATTTTCTCACTTCCGCAAGTGTTGGTTTAAAAAATTCTCCAAAATTAATGCCAAAAAGATTTTATTCGGTGTATAGTAGTAAGAACGGTTATTTTTTAAGGTGTGATATGAAAGTTATTGTAACGTGTTTCAGAGATTAAAGAAGGAAATTAAACAATAATGATTTTTTTTTATATTTACTTTTGTGAATGCCTGTTTCCAAGCCCTCGCATCTGCTATCAAGTCTATTCTTGCCGCTATCATCCTTACGAGCGGTTAAAACTTCGCTAGGATTTTTGATGAAATAATTTTTTCAGTTTTACTAGTCACTGAAATACGACGAATAAAATGTTACCTCGAATTTGTTTATGTAAACGTGAAATTTTTTTGGTTACAGAGATAACACATTTTAGTATAATTTCAGTGGATGTTTTATTACATTTTCGTGAATTTTCTCTGATAGTTCTTAAGGTTACTTCATATACATAATTTTTCCCATGTCGCAGTTTTCTTCTTCATCCCCTCCTTCCACTTTCTCGTTTATTTTTTGTGTAAAATGTTTTTACGTCATTTTCTTATATTGTTATTCGTACCTTACGTCATCTTGTAGAAAAGAATTTAGTACTCGTTTCTTGCATAATTTCTTATCGCTTAATTTCAACACTCCTGCTTAGTTGAGAAATAGGGAACATACAAAGAACTGTTGTCAAAACGAACCGCTATTATGTGGCAGATCATTTATTAATTACTAGCTGTGCCCCCCCCCCCCTACTTTGTACCAGTGGTTTTCTATTTAATTTGTAATGGAATTTTCCGCATTTTATTAAACGTGCTACTGATGTAGTACTTTATATAACAACGTGATTTATCAATTTCGTTAATTTTATGTTCCTATTTTCAGAATGCGACTATTTAAAAATTTTTCTCATTCCAGACTTCTGAGCAACATTTTTTATTTTTTTTATTTTATCTAACTCAGTATAAGTAGAGTAGTTATTAAGGTAATTTGACTTTTATGTATTTGTTCCATACAATGTTCGTGTTTTATATGTGGCTGTCATTAGAACATTGTGAATCACACATAGTAGCTGAGGGACTGTTTCTCCACATTTCATATAGTTTTGTACACATATAGTACGAATGAAGTTACTTAACTGTTATGTATTTTGTTCATGTTGTTTATATTTACAAAATACTGGCAATTTAAAATTGCTCATCACACAGTATATTTCCCTTACATGAGTCAATTGGTTTTCACTATTTGCATGGCAGCAGAACATGCCAATTTTGACTGTGACGCACCGTTATGAGAAAACTATGCGAGTTAAAATTGTTTCGTAAGAGGAAACTGTACTCATAAGTATCGTCTGCAAAACAAACACTATTTAATATAAATATAAAATTATGATTTTATCGCACTTGTACACCCTTAAGCTTTGATTATGATTTTGTCGGTCAGCCTTTTACGAAGTTAGCTTCACACAAGTAGGTAATTTGATTTTAATGATTCTTTTTTTTTTTTTTTTGGTGCGCCATTGAATCTTTGTACATGTTAACATGTAGTAACTAGGGCCCGGTAGTTTTCACGAAAATATTTTTGCAGCACTTTGTTTCAATGCCTTAGGTGCGCACCTGCATCTCTGCTTTGTGATCAGTGATTGGATGCCGTAACGTACAACGTCTGGAGGTTGAACCCGCAAATCAGAGACGTGTTGTGTCACAGTTATCAATGTACTGATTGGCGCAGTCAAATGAATAATAACTCCGCACAAAAACACTCTGCCAATAACCGTGAAGTTGAGCTGCAGGTGTAGACGTAAAACACTGAAACAAAGTGGATCAAAAATCTTTTCGCGAAAACTATAGCGGGCCCTAGTAATAAGGAATACTGTCATATACATCCACATTAAAACAATATTTTTTTTAAAGAGTACCACTCATTTCACAATTTTTGAAGAGGAAACGACATGGATAATTTTTTTGTCTTATATTTTGAGAACTACTTAACCGACTATAACTTTTTGGTTAATTTGCAGCAACATAACATCTCTGTAGAGCTTAGTAAATATCTGGTTTATTTATCAACCTGAATGTTTTTTTTTGAGAAATGATTGAAAATACAAGCTTATCGACTATAATTTAGTATGTGAATTTTCTTATTATTAATACATTTGTATCTCTTTTTTTCAGAAACTGCAAGTGTCCCGAGTTCTCAAGATACACTTAACAGTGGAACAACAAATCTTTTGTCCTTACAAAGAGTAAAAGATGCATCTTTGTAAGTAGTTCTTCTTGAGAATGTTTATAACAGTTTTATGAATTTGATATTGCAACTAATCATAGTTTTTTGATATTTCTACTAGAATCTTCCAGAATAAACCAGTATCCACCGTCAGTAGTGCTAACACTACACAGAATGGCACTCGAAGTAATTCTCCTAGTTTCTGTTTACCTTTGGATTACTGCGACAGTTTAAGGCGCCGCAAAACCCACCGTTGTGATGTCCTAGGCTGCGAGAAAGTCTACACGAAAAGCTCTCATCTGAAGGCTCACAAACGAACTCATACAGGTAAAATCTATTAAACAGTCACATATGTTATTTATTCATGCCAACATAATGTTCATATTTTTTTAAGTGATAGTGACGTCAAATGATATCAAGGCATGTGCATTTTAGTGGTAGGGAAATGCGTTTTTTTCATGAAACATAAAAATGTTATACGTTCCAAACATAGGGGTTCGAGAACAAACATAAATTGTCGGGGCCGTGCCACTCCCCCCCCCCCCCCAAATCCCACCCGGCGCCCCTTCCGTACACAAATCCTGAGGGAGCGAATTATATCACTCGCCCCCTCTCATTTTCCCCACATTTGCATTAAATATATAGTTTTCCACAAGTGTCATTTTTGGTAACAACAAAACAAATGTTGATAAATTGAAGCATCGTTTATGAGCAAATTTTCAAAAAGATGCCTGTGGAGACGGAAGCTTGCGGAGCAAACAATGCTTTTATTTTTCCTGGAACTGGTCCTGCTCACCACTACTGAACTCACAGCGAAATAAAAGAGTAACCGGAGGGGGTGTGAGGACCTTCCCCTCTGTGCCAGTCCCTATAGTTGAGCGGAGGAACGATATTGTTTTAGTCTTAAGTCGTCAGTGTGTTTTGTGGTGCAGCGTTGCCTAGTGTAAGTTGTTACGCTACGTGTGAAGATTTATGCTGAAGATTTTACTGAAATGGCGGGTACTCAATTTTACGTAGTACATTAAAATTATTTTAGCCCACTGCCCGCGTATGTGATCAAGGTGTCTAGTATATCTGGATTGTGTGATTCCTGGTTTTCACGGATTTTTTCCTAGATTCTTGAGTTTCTGCTACAAAGAGAAACTGTTGCTGCTGTGACGATGCCGGCCGGCGGTGCCATGGATGTGTAATTTTTGTTGCGTCTCACATGTTCCTTAAGGAGTCTCCCTGCCTGCGGTTAAAATGCGTAGCAGCGAGTTACGGCTATTCTTTTTTCAATGAAACTATTCAACGCACATTATATTTGTATATCTACTAACAGAACACACACATCTAACTATGTCTTTATAGTTTAAAAATTCGGCACTTGTATTAGAAACCTTATTTTCGGACCATTCAAAATGGCCGAAAATGACTTTTCCAGACTGCCGTATCTGAAAAATTAACAACCATATTCAAAAACGCAACTGTAGAAACAAGCATTAGACTTTGAACTATGCTCTCCATAAATAAAATAATGTGGTCTCCGCTTCAAGTCCCATACGAAAAAGAATAATAGTAAAGCACTTCACGCCAGCTGAGTGGCTTGCGGATTGAAGCGATAATGCATTATGTATGCCGGTCAGCGGCAACCTTACCGCTCCTGCCTCACACTTACAAACGCAGCTTAACTAGGGAGGTCCCTTAAAAAGTTAAGGAAATATACGAGAATGAGGGGTCGATTTATGGACGAATTGCAAGAAAAAGCTTTCTTGCATCAAAATTTGCAAAAAAAATTCGTAGAATAACATATCCAAAATCCACTGAAATCCATCGTCCGGTTTTTACTTTTTTTTCCGAAATTTGTCCCGGAAAAATGCGGGAAAAATTAATAAGTCGAAAACGGTGCATCTCACAAGAAAACATGTAGAGAGAACAATTAAGGAGCACAAACTTTACCATGAAATATCCAAAATTCACTGAAATCCGTTTACAACTTGTCCTTCTTCTTCTTTTTCCGGATTTCGTCCCCGGAAGAATATTAAATAATGAAATAAATCGAAAATGGCGTAACTTACAGCAAAATATCTCAGATCAATAGGTAAAGTGCTTAACTTTTCCCGTAATACATTCTAATTTCGTACTAATTCGCATAAAATCCGCTATGTATTTTTCAGAATTTGCCCGAACAGGCCATAGTTAGAGAAGGTGATTTATCGCGGGAAAAGTTGACTGTTTGCAAGGCTTCAATGTAATGTATTCATTTCTGAAGCTTTTATTTCGTTACTGGCAAGCCCCTATTTGACTGGGCCAATGAAAACTATGGTGCACTACTACTGGACGTCTGTGATTCGTCTGTAAACAACTAGACTGTGCCACATAACCGCCGGCCAGTAATACGTGACATAGGATGCTACACTGATTTGCGGAATGCGCTGGCATAAAACATTCTAGCAATTTTCCAATATCTCTAGCCATGGAACAAAATTACAAAAAAAAAAAAAACACCAAATGTATAATATTGTTTTAAAGTAGATAGATTTAGTATGTTCTGGGACAGTGGCTGCTGGCTGCGGTGCCACGCCCGCCATCTTGTTTCTGGCCGCCATCTTGAATTATGTCACTTTCAAAATTTTCCAAAAAAATTTCTAAAAATAGTTTTTAAAAAACATCTGCCATTTTGGAATAATTCGCCCCCCCCCCCGCCAGTTTTCAACATTCATTTGTTTATGCAGACTGGAGCCCACCATATTTAATTTTTTTAAATTCCCGCCAAGTTTCAACACTAATTTGTTTACATGTTCTGGAGCCCGCCATAATTAAGTTTTAAATTCCCCCCCCCCGCCAAAAATAATCTATTATTATATTTAGTTTTAGGAATTACCACTAGGAGTTTGAGCAGCCATCTTTGTTTTCCTACTTACTCACTTGCATTCGGCTCCACAAGGCCGTGCTTAAGGACGACGGGTAATGTACCATAGACAGGACTGTCGCCCCTATCACCAATATAATTTTTATGCTACCTCCAGACATCTAGACTGACAAGTCTTGACAAGTACTATACACAGAGCTGTATCACCATTATCTATCATAATTATTTCAATTAAAAAAAACTTTTATATTAATTAATTATAATGTAGTAGTGTACTATGTAAATAGTAATTGAGTGTATAAGGACTGTTGCATCTGATGCTCTTTAAGAAAAGGTTATGACAGGCATATGAAATAATGTCTCTCAACACACACAGTGTTAAGTTTTGAAAAATATTAAGTTTGTTAAAAAACTATATACAATATTTACACTGTAGGTATACATATTTACAAATATGGAGGTGGCTAGGCAAGTCGTCGCTCCACAAGTGTCCTGAGAAGGAAGAGAACTTCCTCCTGAAAGCGAGTGGTGTTGGTGTGGCGGATCCCCGCCATGGCGTGCTGGGCTTCTAGTCGGAGCAGTAGGTCCAGAATTCACTCCTGCTGGTCCCGATCCTGAACCCGCAGCCCAATGAGTTCCGGTCGCTCCTCCTCCCCCATGTTGTCCTCTTCCTCCTCCTCAGCTTCCTCATCTGGGATGGCATCCTCCTCCCCAGCATCCTCGTCATCGTTGTCCTCCACCATCACCACAGGCACCTTGGGTGCCACCGCCATTATGGGCTTTCCTGCAGGAGGCCCTCATTTTGCAGCAGGTCCTGTGCAGTCGGAGGAACGCTTGGCCGCCCCATAAACTCTGACGATTTCCACCTCGTCGTCGTCGGAGTGGACAGCGTTCTGCCGAAGGCGAATCAGTGGTGGAGGATGTGGTGGTGTCTGACAGGCAGACACCCCTGCCACAACAGCATCGTACATCTCATCCAGTGTCTCGTCATCCTCACTGTCCCACGCATGTGTAAGGCTCGACATACTCCTCCAGGCACGCATCTCCTTCCCTCTAACCAATGTGTTGTAAGACTACTCTACCCTCCCTTCATATGGTCACAATCTACGTCACTGGCCGTAGGGATGGCCCAGGCACTGTCAAGTCGCATAGATAGTGTGTTGGTCTCAACTTGTGCACGAGCCACTACCTGAAGTGCCAGAGCATGACTCAAGGTCTGCGGCTGCACGCGAAAGTAGCTCGTCGTCCGGCTTAATGACCCAGGTCATTAGAACTGGGTCAGCCCCCGCTCCTCGCGAGGGGAGAGATGACGAAACTGCATGCCTTCGACCACCTCATTGCCTCAAGTTTCAACATGCTCAATGTACATGTGCGCTGTCATCACGAGCTGCTCTGCTCTCCAGGCACTCTCAGTACAGTAGTTCATACCATAACCATAAAATGAAATTTGCTTTTACATAATAACACACAAATTCAGTTTTAAACAAATAATTATTTATTCCTTCATACATAAGTATTCACATTATTTAAACATACTGTCTGATTGACGAATCCAACTAGTGTGGCTTTCATCGAACCCAAGTCATTGCACAAGAACCTTATTTCCTTTCTTCTGCAATACCTTCTTGACCAAATATGTGTTTGGATACTTGGTAACTTGAATTTCTTCGCCGTAGAAACCTTCTCGAATAGACTTGCCTTCCGCATTTTCTAGGTAGTAGGTACTTGGTTCATAGTGTCGAATCTTGACCACTTAAAATATTTCAGTGCTCCAGTTAGGTGTATAGCTTTTAGTAAATGATCCCATCACTCTCGATATCCTTACATAGTCCCCAAACTTCGCTTTAGGTTTGTGCAGGTCCAGTTTCTTCTCTTTTTTATATACAGTGTGCCATAAAGTGTTATCCTTGTCATCCACAGGCTTCATGTTTGTGGTCCTATGTACTTTATTGTTATAGTTCGAGACCAGACGAGGCAAAATATCTATCCACTTGCAGCTTCCTTGTGCTGAAAATTTCTTCCACATGTCATTCTTTAAAGTGCGATTAAAATGTTCTGTGATACTAGCCTTAAGACCACTGTGGGTTGAATAATGGTTTATTTTATATTTTGACATCAGTGTTAGAAATGATGAATTGTAGAATTTCTTGCCAAGGTCACTATGCCGATTCTTGCATGGACCTTCACCTTGCAAAACAATATTCATTGCATTAGTTACATCCCTGCCACTCTTACTTTTTATCGGCACTGCCCACACAAATTTATAGCAGCAATCAATAACAGTCAGCATGTATTTGTAGCCTTTATTCTTGAGAGCAATAAGGAATCATTTCAACCAGGTCTGCTTGATACAAGTCCTTCAAATCAAACACATGTACTTTACGTCAAGGATAATTTCGCCTTGCAGGCTTGTGCAGCTCCCCAGCGATGTTTAGACTACTCATTCTATGTATCCGTCTTCACGCAATTCTTCGATGATGGTAGATATTTCATTTGTATGTGAATTATTTCCAGCCTGCCGAGAAGCAATTAACAGTTTCAATCTGTCTACAATTTCATTAACCTTATTCCAGTAAACATATTCTGAAAGTCTCCATTCTTATATTTTATTATGTAGATCGATATCAGATCCTATTGTAGCTCCTACATCAGGGAACAGCTGGGAAACGATGTTGAATTTCGGATGTGTTTCATCCTTATATCCACTGCTGCTAGGATCTTTATTCTTCAAATGATCACTCGTAAGTTTCAAAATATGTTTGTACTGTTGCTGGACCCCATGCGAATATGTACCAAGATTTTGTTTAAACAGTAATTCGTAGAGTCCAGAAGCTAAATTGATTACAACACAGTCTACTTTTAGGTCATTACTAGACATGAATAAAATTTGCTTGTTTCCCAAAAAATATTTTTTATTTTGCTTGTTTACTCCATATGACTTAACCTTTGACCGCGAGTTCGTCAAGTAATCATGAAGTATTGTGCTTTGTTCCTTTTTACGTTTCCAATCAGAGAGAGGCAATTCATCTTCATAAACTTCCTGAGTACGTTTCTTGCATTTCACTATAGTTTGAGGCTCTTCTTCCTTCTTCACTATCACAGAGGGAGGTGGTTTTGGCTTAAAACTGTCCAGTCTGTCTGTTATAGGTTTGAAAGCTTCTTCATTAATCATATCACGTTCCATTCTAGCACATTGAGCTGTAAAGTACTTTGTGTGAATACTTTTAATCTTGGTGTGTAAACCACCGACAATGTCAGACATTGTACTACCCACTTACAATAACAAGACAGTGTATTTATATGTTGTTTTTCTTAGATGGTGGTCTAGAACTTGGCTTGTTATTTTTACCTTCTAAAACTATGACTTGAGGTGGATTATTAACTGATGTTAGCATGTTTTCAATATTTTTAATCGAAGCTTCAAGTTTAGTAATGTGTGTTGTAATCTGGTCCAGGACTTCGTCTGCATCAAAAAAGTTTCATTTATTAGACCTTCTATTGCATTAAGTTTCCTGTCAAGCAAATTCTCCACATTAACAGGAATAGTCCTGAGTCCACATCATTTATCATGCTTGTAATATCATTACTTGTTCTGTCTAGCACATTTTGTATTAAACTAATCAAATCACCATGAAGTGTGTAAATATATGCCTTCTTAACAGCATCTCCATCTTCTCTCAGACTTGCAATATTTTTAAGCCTTTTTTGTTCAGCACTACAGTTCCCATCATCAGTAGGCACTAAACAACTTTCCATTTTACATTTCAGGCCATTATGGCCAAACTTTGAAATTTTGTAGCTCATTTCTCACTGACGAAGGCTTATGAACTGATCGAATCCACACCTATACATTCCTTTAAGTTTAGGAAAGTCTTTAGCTATTACAAGAAATCCATGAGGATCACTCCAACAAAAAGCACACACCTCTTTGAATTTATTGAAAGTCATGTCTGTATTAACATGATCAGAGTAAACATGTCTCAAATTCAAGTTATCTATGCGAAACAAAACCAACAGGTTGGCATTATCTCTCAATAGCTGCTTGGGTATACATAAATAAGTCTGGAAAACGTAAAAGGAATCTACTGACATATGTCTTCCCATGCAAAAGTATTCCTGGATACAAGCCTGTTTCTCACAAGCTACATCGTCAAAAACAAACACAGAGTTTGGTAGAGCTTGACTTGGTGGTACCACTACATCATTGTCGCTGAATGGAAAATACCCAAGTCCATCCACATAACTTAGAATTTTTCCAAGTCGCTGATACTTTGGCTGGTGTAATGATTTCGAGTATAGGTACACATTCTCGTACTGGAGACCATTAGGATCCTTCAGCAAGCTTAACAGCACACACATCTTACCGCAGTTTGAAGGTCCTGCTATGATGAAATGGACAGTATTGGGTAGGAGGGGACCATGTCTTGGTTCGTGAGTGATAACATCATCTTCGGTAGTAATATGTATAGGTAAACTAACTTCTTGTTTCTCGATACGTATATTACCACCAACTTGCAGTGCTAATTGAGGAGTGTGAGGAGGAGCATGAGGAGATATGTGAGGAGTGTGAGGAGATATGTGAGGAGTGTGAGGAGACTTGTGCGGAGCATGAGGAGAGTGTGTGGAGCTGTGCTCAGCATAAGTAAATGGGGGCTAAGATGTGCGAGGAGATTGCATAATTGTGTGAGGTGTGTGCATGGTTGTCTGAGGAGCTGATTGAGGAGTGTTAGGAGAATGCATAGTTACGTGAGAAGTGCGCATAGTTGTGTGAGGAGATGGTTGCAGAGAGTGCAGAGATGTGTGAGGAGTGCTCATAAATTGTGATTGCTGCTGAAGTTGCAGTTCTTGTTGTACATATCCGATACCGCAACTCTTAGAATGTCTGTTCAAACTATCTATCCGAGAAGATCTTTGTTGGCAGAGTTCACACTGAAATTTCATTCTTCAAGTCTTCATCGTGCATGTAGTTTTTTTCATGCCACAACATACTATGCATGGCAGTAAATACTTTACCACAGAAGCGACAGCGGAGGTGCATCGTTGATGACCATACTACTCAAAGGCTAGAAAGATACAGAATAAAATGCATATAAACAAGTACTTACATATTTTCATCTCAGTGTACCGTGATGCGTTGTATGAGTAAGATCAAGAACAGAAGAGGACTAGTGAATACTCTTATATATAATTTGCCCTTCGAAGCACATATTCCTAGGTACAAATTCTGTGGACCAGGAACGAAGCTAAAGAAGAGGCTCTATCGCTGTGACATCAGAGTTAACTATTTGGACAAGGCGTGCAAGGAGCACAACATAGCTTATGCTAATAGTAACAAACTGGAAGATAGACACGCTGCTGACACTGTCCTTGCAAACAGAGCAAAAAAGATTTCTAAATCGAAGGAATCGAGGTTTGGTGAAAGAGTAGCTGCTTGGGGAGTATCCAAGATCATGAAGACTAAAGTCAAGCGAGGAATGGGATTGCGAATAAAGAGCGAACCATCCACTCCAACAAACACTCGAATTAAATCCATACAATCTGACAAAAAGATAGTTAGAAGAAAAATTAAACTTGCAAGAAGAAGAAAGCAAGCAAGAAACAGGAAAGCTTCCTGCCTCTACTCCTAACTGGCTTGGCAGCATTAGGAGGCCTGATTGGTGGAGTTAGTGGTATTTCTAGAGCAGCGAATACTTAGAAAAACCAAGGCAAATAGTTGGAGGAACTTCAACATCACAACAAGCAAATGGAAGCTATTGCACTAGGGTCAAAAAACAGGAAAGACCTTTACCTAAGACCATACCCTGTGGGTGGGGGATGTCTGAAAAAAAGAACCAGAAAGAGAAGGAAGCAATCCTAAAGTTACTACCCAATAGACCACTAACAAACCTAGATTTACTAAAGTCTGCTAGAAAAATACAAATACCTAATTTCAGAGGTGTGTAAATGAGAGACAAATTACCATCAAAACAAAGATGCAATGAAAGTGGAATTATAAATTTAGATTCGGCTACTGGCCGAGGAACTCACTGGATGTCATAAAAAATATGGAAATAGTATTGAATTCTATGACAGTTTTAGAAACCTTCGCCCGCCCATAGAAGTACGAAGTATTTTCAGGGGATGGCAATAAGTTATAATTATTTTAATGAGCAATTACCTACACAGTGGAATTGTGGTCATTTATGTCTTCAGTTCTTAATTAGTAATTAATTAATGTTGGTACAAGCACTACTTAACATCAGACATGTCCGTAACGTTGATCTTGATGGGCAAGAGTTCAGAGCTGCTCCCTGTGCATTTTCCAGCTCTGGACTTAAAAGGTTTGTGGTCAGTAGCACTAATAGATTTCCAAACTTATTTCTCTGTACCTAATGTGGATAGTTCAAACTGCAAATTTCGTTATGTAAGAAATGAAATTATTGAAGAGGTTACTGTACCAACATGATCATATGAGATTGAAGATATTGCATCATGCATCAAGCAATCATTAGGTCCTGATGTAACTTTTGTTTTGCGAGGAAATCCAAATACTCTAAATAGTGAAATTTTATGCAGCGAAGATATTGACTTTACCGATAAAGATACTCTAGCACCCATGCAGGGATTCAAACACAATGTGTAAGATAGCGGAAAAATATACCAGTCAACACTACCTGTAAGTGCTTTGCCAGGGAATGTCATAAGAGTAAACTGCAATCTTCTAACAGGCTCATATCTAAATGGTAAACCGAACCATACACATCATGAGTTTTCAGCGACTGTTCCGCCCGGATTCAAACTGGTAGAAGCCCCGAAAAACCTCATTTATGCACCAATCATAGAAAAGTATATGCAGGAAGTTATTGTTTGTACAGTCGACCAGGATGATAAACTAATTAGTTTCAGAAATGAAGAAATTACAATGTGCTTGCACTTGAAGAAAGATGTGCCTGAGTTTTATAAAAAAGAATATAAATACAAGTCTCCCCACCAAGCCAAATGTCAGTTTGTCAACGCAAACCAGCGTGTTAACATGTAAAATATTGTGTCTTGAACAGTATAGGCTTCAAAGTCAAGAAGAATGGAAGCACAAATACTGAATGTGGACAAGCTTGTTAGTTACGAAATATTCCATCACAAAGACTGAAGTCCATGCTTATTCACCATACCTGCCCAGGTCCATACCAGATGTTGTCCGAGGTTTGAATACCGGTGCAAATCCAAGACATTTATACTTTGCCATGCAACTCATACTAGAGATTCAGAGGTACGTTAACAAAGGCAGGAAAAGCCTTACCTGTAACCACCAAGATAATTAGAAATGGAGTACTACACATGATTAATAAAATTGCTTATGAACTGAATGGTGTCGAGGTTGATCAGACACGGGATGTAGGTATTACAGCTACTATGAAGAACTACCTGTCTCTAACACACAACCAATTACACGCAGCCAAAATGGCCGGATGGGGAATCGAACCAAATTATAAAGTTCCTGTGCACAAAGGCGGAAGATTTGAAATATGTGTACGTTTTTCCTTGTTGCTAGGATTCGCTGAAGATTAGAAGCATATTATAGTGAATTCTAAACAAGAGTTGGTTATACTTTTAGCCAATACTCAGACAAACTTTTTACTAGATACTTCAGAAAACCCAGAGTTCACAACACTCTCTTTACAATCAATAGAGTGGCTGCTGCCACATGTTCAAGTAAAGATGGAAGAGAGAATAAAACTACTCAAGTTTGTTGAGAAAGGAAAGAATAAAAATGTAGCTTTCCTCTCGTGGAGCTTGGAAACTTGTCTGGCCCTTACTCAGTCTCAAAATGTAAATTGGAAGGTTAAATCATCATTTGCAACAGAAAAACCACGCTACATAATTCTACCGTTCTAGACCGGAAGACAGAATACCACAAGTGCAGATCTCTGAAAGTTTGATCACATCAATATAAAGAATGCCAAAGTTTATTTGAACTCTGAAAGTTTTCCATATGTGGACTTGAACATGAATTTCAGTAATGGTTCTTTCATGTTGGCACACCAAATGTTTGCAGATTTTCAGAAATCATATTATGGACACAAAGCTTCGAACACACTCGAACTTGATGACTTTATGAACAGTGCCCCACTCATTTTATTTGATGTAATTAAGCAAGACGATCGTATAAACACAGGTGTTATTGATTGTCGCATTGAAATGACAGCAGCAGAGAATATACCTGCCAGCACACAGGCCTATGCTCTCATTATCCACGACAGTTTGACAACATAGAATGCAATAGATAAAGTGGTGAAAATACTAACATAAGCTCAGTTGGATCTTGGACGTCAACATGTACACAAGCATCCAGGGCTTCCAGTCTCAACTCGGATTTATTCTTAAAGAGGTTAGCATAGTATACAATGATGGAAAAATGACAATTCATAGCTTCCTGCCACCATTTCACTGGAGATTGTTGGATAAGAAAAGTATGCACACCAACAGATGGCTAACAAAAAATTATCACGGACTATACTGGAAAGATGGATATGAGGATTATGAGAAAATTAAAAACGTATTAACTGAAATTATAGGTGATGAAGAAGTTGTCTTTGTTGTAGCGGTGGAGCAGAAAAAATGGCTCAGTATTTATTGTAATGAAAATATTAATATTATAGACTTGCAAACTACATACGAGTGCCCATCGCTTCGCTACTTGAACACAAAGTTCGACAAGCCTGAACACAGCTGCGAGTCATGTGAGCAGGACCTGACTCGTTCGCACCTGAACGTGCTACTGCTATGGCTGTGGTGATTGGGAACATCAGTGGCGTGAGCTAGAGGGACGTCAGAGCAGATAGTATTAAGCAGGCCAGGACAGGGAGACGGCACAGTCACTGCTCGGTCAAGATACTACGTTACTCACAGCACGGTGAGCAATGGACACTAGATTTCGACCAGAAGAGTTCCATGACTATATCGAGGCGGAAGTTGGTTTTCGCCGGGTGCACTACATACATATTGGTCTTCCAGACCATCTAGAATTCTGCAATGGACTTAAACACTTTCTGTGGATCAATGATGGAGATGTGTTCAGGGTGATGCCCATTCCCTGCAACTTTGTAGGCTGTCCAGTTTTCCATCTCCATCCAGATATCCAGTTACCATCCACAACTGAGGAGCTTTTTAATCGAGCTAAAGGTGAGATCATCATTCGCTGCAAAATCATGAGCTGTATCTCCTACGAACTGAGACGTGATGTACAAGTTATTCACTGGGTGGAAAGGTGCAGTGGCTGGACAAACACTGCCATTTTGAACAAAGGAAAAGTTCGGTGGACGTCCCCATGCACACCTCTGATGTGTGAAATGCATTTGTCATCATCATCAACTTGTTAATCCGTACTGTACTCTCATCATGTAAAGGGGCCATGGAACTGAATATGTTCTGTTTTCACGTATCAAGCAAGAGGCTTACAAGAAACGCAAAAAATGATAAAAGATCCGAACAACAGTCATATAAACTTTAGTGACAAAGTTCGCAATTACATTTATAAATACTTTAGTTACGAAGCTTGCAACTACATTTTTGAAGGCTCTAAAGACTCTGAAGACTACAATGATGTTCAAGACTACAAACCAATACTACAGCCTGACCCTGCCAAGGAGGAAGCTATAACTCACCCTATGTTCGAGCCCTGGGCAGATAACTATGCCTACGTGGCCACCAGCAAACAGTGTGTAATTTATGAAATTCAGTGTGAAAGTGAAGAGTGGAGTGGAGAAATTCTAAACAGAACTTATTTTGAAATGTGTAGAGATGGCAACCACTTTCGTGTAACGTTCAACTCCTTTTCACCACACACTACTAGCACTGTAACTGCTTGTTTTGTATTTGAAGGTGTTAACTGCCCTGTTCAATTATGCAAACCATTTTTGCAACTACCCCTGACTCTGGCCCAAACGAAATCAGGGGTTGAGATGCCAGAGTGTTTTTTTTTTTGTGGATAAATGTGATGGTCTGGAGCATAACATAATTGCAATAACATCTACACATACCCAATGCCTTACAGCAGTTTGTGATTCTCATCTGTGTCCTGTGTATAGAGAAAAACTGTCTCAAGATATTAATTTCTCACCAGCAAATTTTTTGAAGGGATATTACAAAAGAAAAAATGTAAATATATGTCAATGAAGGTAATTATTAATTACCAGTCAAGGAGGCGGCAGCTTGTAACGACGAGTCTGCAAGTGAAAATGAAGCAGAAATTTCTGGTAGTTTGTTCTGCTACATCAAGTGTCATTTCAGTCGTACATGTATGAGATTATGGGACATCCTGATAAATTGTACCAGTTTTCCATGTAGAAGATGACATCATTGGTTTTTTCCCAGTACCCTGCCAAGGCTCCTCCATAGCTCTCTTGTAAAGATGCTCAGTTCTCTGTAGACCATCAATGTGACAAGGTGCAGCGCTTTTATCCTGCCGAGCACTACGAGCACATAAAGCCTGGAGATCAGTGTTTGGAGTATTCCTAATGGGAGGGTGAAGGCAACTACCATAAATACACTGAAGAGTGCAACTTGGGCGAACATTGGCTGTATGCACATTATCCTACGAGTTGGGAACATTGTCAGCAAGTGATTGGCTGCAATCCTGAAGGGAAGTGTGTTGTGTTTAACATGCGGAGCAGTACACCACTTTCTGCCTCCAATGAAGACGTTATAGCTCATGCACTTCAGCAAAAGCAATCCATTATGCAGAGACTATTATCGCCTAATCTCTCCGAGACTGAAGCTGCCTCTACTTCCTGTGACGATGCTGCAGATGGTGACCATGTGCAGAATTACAATCTCGGGGACCAGACAGCCATGGAGGGACAGGACTTTGGTGATTCTACATTTATGTGTCCTGTTGCTGGAGGGGACTACCTTGCTTCCTTGGTGTGTAAACATGTGCGTGCAATTCTCAAAGACATTTTAAAAGTATTTGAAGATTCATGATGTACATAAATAATTTTGTGTGGTAATGCTGTATTGTTTGCTTAAAATTGGACACTGGTTTATGATGGGAAATTGTGGGAGCTTGATGTATATAGAGCTATGTATGTACGTGTATATATGTATTAGATTGAGAAAAAAATAAACATGATAAAATTAATTTTTATTACTTTTATTTCCTTGCAATTTAGTAATCCCTAAAAATAATACCACCTTTAACATAAACAGAGTTGTAAAAAGTGGTTAAACGATATATATAAAATTATGTATAAACTACATTTTAAATCACCAGTTACTACTACTTGTATGAAGCTATGGATATTTACCAAACATACATGTCTTTGGAAAAATAATGTAGTAACAAATTAGTTTGTGTGTCTGAAATCGCCAGTTACTACTACTTACGAGATAAAGTACGAAAAAATTATAAGTTCAGATATTCTAAGATTGTTGGGTAGAGTTGTACAAGGCTAGGGTGAGGTAAGCTCTTTCGCCTTGAAAGCATTCATGTTCAAACATGCATCTGGACTGACTCGCAACTATGTCACGAGACATGACTCCTTAAAGCGAGCCCATATCTCCACACCCCATTAGCATGACGAGGCCAAGAGTGGTGTTGCAATACCCTGGTGACTATAGGAGTGCTGTAAGGAGGAATGGGCGGAAGAGGGGGTGGAGGAGGAGGGTGGAGTGTGGAGGAATAGAGGGGGATCTTTCGAATGCTTGTACATACCTTCTCTCACGACACAATATCTTACTCATATGTGGGGAAGTACTGCCCAGGCGCTGCAGGCCTGTGCAGACCTTTAATTTTGACATGTCCAAATCTGTGATGAATCATCGCTTTGGTTGCACAACACAGGAGTAAATTCAGGAAGGGCCAGTAGACATTTTCAAACCTGAACCTGTAATAACGACTTGGGTTTTCCCAGGAAATCGGGAGACCGAGTGATTTCACCAACCAATAGAAACACTGAATTCTCAAACATTACCATATATGGAGTGAGCTGTTTTACCCCCATCACCATCACATCTACCCCTCCACATCTATCTCCACTCCTCCACTACATGCTCATAAAAGGTGCAGTGAGGTCTGCTTCCATCAGTCTTTGTTCATCGCTTGTCGATCGATCATTGTGTGCTTCACAGCTTCGTGCTTTTACTGCTAGATTTTTTATAGATAGGTTTTTAGTTAGGTTCATAGTTAATTCTTCAGTATTTTTATAGTTAGGTTTATAGGTAAGGTTTATTCTTCAGTATTTTTATAGCTAAGTTTTTAGTTTTCATCAAGATTTTTAGTAGTTAGCTTCATAGTTCTTTGAGATTTTTTATAGTTAGGTTAATAGTTAGGTTTGTAGTTATTTCCTCAACTTTTACTGATTTCTAGTTATTACATCAAGATATACTGTTAGTTAAGTTTATTCTTTAGTATTATTATAGTTAGGTTTATAGTTCTTCGGGATTTTTAATATTCAGGTTTATTCTTCAGTAATTTTACAGTCACTCCTTCATTGTTAGTTTCATTTTACTAGTTGCTAGTGTCTTCTATATACACTCTTCTTTAGTCTTCGTTGTTAAGTTCAGTCAAATTGAGTCTAATTTTAATCTATATTCATATTTATTTTTCCTATCTACTTTTCTTTTATCATCCGATAATGGAGAACAGTGTTGCTGCTTTTGTTCCTCCTTCGTCGCTCCAGTGCGGGTTCTGTGGCAAGGTATTTACTGTTCGCAAGACTGGTTTGCGTCATGAGAGGAATTGCCACCTCAACCCTTTCAGGGAAGAACTCCAGGTATGTGAGAAGTGTGGAGTCTCCATTTATCGCAAAGACACATTGGATCGTCACCTTCGTTCCTGTACTGGAAACATTAATCGTCCTGCTTCATCACACTGCAAGTTCTGCAATGCTGTATTTGCAAGTATTGGGGATGCATGTCGACACTAGGCAAGCTGCAAATTCAACCCAGGGAAGAAGACCTTCACCTGCAACAAACGTGAGAAGAATATTACCCGGCAGTACAACTACAAAATACATGCTGCTAAGTGTAGTGGGTCTGCTCCGCCTCTGAAGAGACGCTGTGTTGGACCATCTACTAGGCAGCCTGCTCCAGCCCGTCCAAGAGCCGTGGTGGGAGCTGGGACATTTTCAGATGGAGAGTTCAAGAAAGCAGAGAGTGCGTTTAGAGGAACCATGAAAATGTACATCACTGAGAACACTTCAGGTCAGTCCAAGGTGCAAACAGTGTTGAAATTGGGGTTTTCTAGATGTACTTCATTTTCGTCCACTGTGTTCATTTTGTCGCTGCTCCACACTTATGTCATCACAACTAATGGAAAAGGTCCTCCCACTATACTCCTGTCAGTTTTACGTGGACGACATTTTTGTCATCACCAGAAAAACTTTCGAGGAACATGTGGTGTGCCTTGATGCTGTGTTTCAGAAAATATCTGTGGCCAACCTGAAATTTGTCCTCAAGAAATTTTATTTGTTTGAGTAGAGAGTTAAATTCTTGGGTCATACAGTGTCGGCCCATGGGACAGAGACACACCCAGAGAGGACTAAATCCACCAGATATTGGTCTCGACTGAAGCTAGAAGCTTCGTAGGCTTGTGTGCATATTACTGCGGTTTAGTGCAGGGGCTCTTGACAGTTGCTAAGGCACTTCATGAATTAACAGAGGCTAGAAGAAAATTTAATTGGACCCCTGAATATGACAGCCTTCGCGAGATTACATGAAATACTGACATAACCTCCAGTCCTGGGTTTTCCTAACAGTAAGGACGTGTTCATCAACGATGCTGATGCTAGAGATGTTGGTTTTGGTGCTGTGTTGTCGCAAGTTCAGAAAGGAGAGGCTACTTGAGTATTTCATCAAAGTACTCCACAAGCCTGTATGGAATTACGGTGTGACTTGTAGAGAACTCTTAGTTGTTGTGAAAGTAATTTCCCACTTTCATTCTTATCTTTTGGAAGGAATTTTGTAGGTAGTACATACTGATCATGCTTCATTAAGATGGTTACTAAGCACAGATAGCACATTGGATAATACAGCTACAGGAATATGATTTTTAAATACAGCACAGATCTGGCCATCTTCATAGCAATGCAGATGCCCTCTCGCAGCGACCATGTGAACCATATTGTCGACACTGTGTGCGCCAAGAAGTCAGGAATAGTGAGTCCAGAATTGTACGCAGGACCCAGATCCGAGAAGATACTTCTGGTAACCAGACAACATCAAGGGGCAATGAAGAAACAAGGAAATACCAATTGAATGACCCCAATCGGCATCCTGTACTGGAGTGGAAAGAAAAAGACCAACGACCGAGCTGGGGGGCAATATTTAGTCTAGGGGCCACAGTCAAATCCAATTGGGCGCAGTGGGATTCTCTCATTCTTAGAAATGGTGTGTTGTATAGGAAGCTGGAGAACAATGATGGAAAACAAATACAGCTTCAACTTGTCTTGCCAGACTGTAGGGTTTCAGAAGTGCTGAAGGAACTGCATGACACTGCAACTGGTGGACATTTAGGCATCAATAAAACACTCGACTAAGTTCGCCTAAGATTCTACTGTATCTATGGTCGGGAGGACGCGTAGAAGTGGTGCCGCATGTGCTATACCTGCACAGCAAGAAAAGGAAAGGGCCACTTTCAGAAATAAATTATTGGTGCTCCTTTTGAAAGAATGGCTTTAGATATTCTGGGTCCCTTACCAACCACCGAGAGGGTGATTCGATACCTCCTTGTAGAATTAGGGGTTTTCCTCTTCTTGTGTGTTGGACACTAAAGGAAGTAGTATTTGTAATGTTGTACTTGATAGATGCAGTGTGCTCTAATAATGATGTGATGGAAGTTTAAATAACGGAATAGGATTGTATAAATAATTAATTGATAAAAAAACTGTGTAAAAAAGCATTATAGTGGTTAGTACCCCACACTGTCACGCGGGAGACCGGGGTTCAATTCTCCACAGTGAGAAAGAAGCGACTTTACTTATTTATTTACTATGTAGTACATTTTTTTTATTTTATCAATATTCTATTTTAATTAACCTGTACCTAAAAAGAGGGCATGCGCATTCGAGCATTTGTCTACAAGCGTATCAGGATTATGTAACCACATAATTTTTTTATTAAAAAACCCAAATTAAAGTTGCTGGGGCGCGTGGCTATGAGCACATACAGTAATTATTTTTCCAGTTTAAATCTTGGACGATGTACTATTTTTTTTAATTTATAATTTTTGTTTTATTGCTTCACAGCATGTTCTACTCTTTTGAGAAAAATCGTTTATTTTTGTTATTTAAGGGGCCCGCCTCATTGCCATAAAATCACACTGCAGCTCGTTTGAAGAAAAAGTTTTACACCGAAGCTAATACACGTGTGTTCATGCCGTTTCCTTACGAAAAGAACACACACTTCAGACGACTGCCCGTAAGTACTTTCAAGACAACACACGTATTAGAAATCCCCTTTTAGGGCACGTCAAAATGGGTCAAAACGGGATGTTCGGTCTGCTACAGGGGAAAATATACTAGCCGAATACATGTGAAACCACTTAAGGGTAGTGCATTGGACTTAAGTAAAGTGATTTCGTAAATAAAATAATAGGGTCACCACTTAAAGTCCCATAGGAAATTTGTTTTTTCGCAAAGACTGCATGCCTTAAGGAAGTTGGACCCGTAAAAATTCAAAATTTTATGTTTGTGCCAAACACTGTTCAAATTTTACACACCAGATAACATGTCATTTCCCCGAATAAAAAAAATTAGGGCCCATAGTTTTAGCGTAATCACCTGTCAAAGTCACAAAATGGCAGTTGCGGTGTAGCCAAAATAATAAAAAATAATTAACTTGCAGAAACAAGATAATTCATATCGATACTTAATGATGTGAACTGCTTCAAGACACTTTTGTAAACACAAAGCGATATATTTTTTTATTTTTTAAAAATTGATGAAAATTAGTAAATTTTTGCATAACTTTGACTTTCGGCTACTACTGAAACATTCAAAACTAACTTTTCTCAAACATGTCATGAAATGCATTGATACACTGAATTTCAGTTCCCGTAATTTTGAATTCATTAGTTAATTACTTTTTTTTATTTTGGCTGCACCGTAATGGCCATTTCGTGACTTTGATGAGTGATTTTGCAAAAACCATGGGGCCTAATTTTTTTTATTTGGGGAAATGACGTGTTATTTGATGTGCAAAAGTTTAACGGTGTTTGGCGCAAATATAAAAAAATTAAAATTTACTGGTGCAACGCTCTTAAGCGTAAAGTCGACGCACCGTTGTATGGCCCATAAGACGTCGCCCTTAGCACCATACCTCACTCACACAAACACATGTGCCACGAGGCGGGCCCCTTAAGCAACATAACTGATGTGATAGTGGGCAGTTTCATTTCACTGCTTCTTGTGCACTGTATTTTTGTGTGATTTTTAAATGTGAAAACGGTGTTTCGTAGTTTTTTGAAGATCGATTCCTTAAAGTACAGCAAAGTTACACTTGTTTGTAGAAACAAGTAACCAAAACATTTCTTTATGCTCATGTAGGCCTAATTAATATTTTACCAGTATAACTGTTGTTATAGATACATATATAAATAATAATCAAAAATGTGTAAGGGAATAGGATAAAATATGCAGTTATATAATGAAAAAAAAAAAAGATTGAAATAAGTTGTGCAGTAGTGAAGATTTGAACGTCTGCATTACTACGAACTGCACACGCTACCACACAGCTACGCAGGCATTCGAACACTCAATACATTGTAGACTACATATTTATCACCAAAATATCAAATCTCGCTTTTATTTTTGTACGTATTTTATGTTAATACCGTACTAAATTAGCAGGGAGACAACTACGTACGTATTCGTTGCGGACTGCATGCCGACTGTTTTACGTTTCTTTGTATCCACCATTTGGTTATGAAAGCAGTTTTTGTATTGAAAATATTTAAATCGCATGCATGAACACCCATTATCAAAATATGTCCACGTATCACCTTCATCTTATGCTGTTACGACTGTATTTACTTGTCTCGACATCTCTACAGCTGTCAAGAAACGAGAGCCGGTAACGACAGATGGCATCGAATGTAATGTCACCCACAAAGACTACGGAACTGTTCAGAGGCTTCTGTACCGCTTGTCAAAACTTGGAAAACACCTACCTCTTCTCAATCATCTTAAAAACTAACTATTCAAGATACAGGAATGTAAATTTTTACCTTAAGAGAAAAAAGATGGTTTGTTGTACATAACGATATGAATTTCACATGTCGCCATGTGAAATACCTTCAAAAAAAATTTTCAAAAGACGATATTAGGCTTCTCATTTCTTGTTTCCATAACAGAAACCTTGAATTCTTACATCACTAGAACCAAAGAGCCAATTTTTCTTAATGAAATGGTACCATAAAAGTTTGTGGTCACAGAATTGAATTTCCGTGTAGTTGTTTGCAAAAATTGTGTATTTTTGTGCGACCAGTGTCTGCTTCATGCTGCCTGCAGGGAGCGACGGTTAAAACATGTCGAGCGCGCGAATGAGGCCGTGCGAGGAGGGGATGGCAGGTGCGTGAAGCCGCAGGAGGGGAACTTATCTGTTTTCCGCCTGCGCGTAGATGAGACTCCAGGGGCGGACGCAGAAATTTTTTTCGGAGGGGGATATGTTGTAAAAAAAAAGTTACCTCTTAAAATGTAGTGTTACTTGTTTCTCAAACATGTCATGGACATAACACACAGATTATGTATGCTTAAAATAGCGCCAACTTAATTAACTCCAACATAAAGATGCATTTACTTTTTTTTCCATTTATTTACACCTAATCTATAACCTGCTAATGCAGGGGTGTACACTCAATAGATTTAAGCCAATCAAAGTATATAACACAAAAAATTATATAACTAAAAATATAAATGCGCTCATATTTCAAACAACAGAATTAAATATAACATTCAAACCACATAACTGACAGTTTAACACACATTGACAGTTGAGTGTCGTGAATATTAAATGAAGTACCTGGTTTTGGTTCAGCTGGCTGACAAACTTGGCTGGACTCTGGCTGTCTTGTTTCGGAATGCAGCCGCAAGTCTTCTGTTTCTGCACCTTCCCCTTCAGTTGTTTCTACACACAGTCTTTTGTTGGCACTCGAAATAAAATTTAGCAAAGTCCCTTGCTTAGGTTTTTTTCATTGTAAATGAAAGCTGCATGTGTCCTATACCCTGAAGCTGGAAATGCGCGTCACGAGAATCACATTTTATTTACTTATAAGTTGAAAAAACAACGAAACCAAAATCCGACACGGATTGCTAACTGAAATAGACAACAAGTTTGTTTATGAACTAGCTGTGTATTTCGGCTTGCTGAGAAGATAACGTGCGTGTCTTCATAAACGTTGCCACCACGAGGGGTTTCTAGTCACTGTAAACAAACAGCCCTATCCTTGAGGATGCGAAGGCAAGCAGGTCAGTGTCGACAACAAAGGAGTGGAATGCGGGGGGGGGGTGGGCAGCAAAGGGAAGGCGGTGGGGGAGAAGAAATGCAGTGAAGAGTGGGTGGAAGGAAGCTAAAGTGAAAAAAAAAGGAACACAAATGTTCAGCTTGCTGATTAATATTTCACTGCATATAAGTGCGTGTGTGTGTGAAATTAATACTTTATTTTCCTTATAAACTGTTTGTCGTTTGTAAGGTATGTAGTGTATAACAGCCAAAAAGTATTGAAAACTAATTCTGAACATAAAACTCACTGCCTACTGTATGACCATTTTCCGAATCTCAAAAAAAAAGCATTCATAACTTCGGGGGGGGGGGGGTAATCTATCCCCTCAATCCTCCCCCCCCCTTGCGTCCGCCACTGAGACTGTCGTCTTGGGGACTGGAGATAGCGATAACCGAGTGTCACGCAGAGCTCCAGCATATTTGGAACTCTTGTGCACACCTCGTCATGCAGCATTCACTCTCGACAAGCCAAACTACAAAATACTCTGATAATTGACACTATTGTACTCAAGCACATTGTCTCCAAGTTCGGTTAAAGAAAATGTATTACAACAATATTAAATATTTCCCATCCACGATGGTTGCAACTGTACATGTTATTGCAATAGAAAGTTATACAAATATATGCATTCCCAGTTATCGAAAAATATATTACACATTTTACAACGACGTACAAAATACGCACATATATTATGTAGGCAAAATATGTTCATTATAAAATGGAAAAGTTGTTTCTTATGTTAAGTTTTCAAGTAATGAATAGGACACGCTTGGTTTCTGACATTCTTACAATAGTACAAACGGCGGTGTTGGGCAATGGCTTTGAAAATGTATTTTAATAAAAAAAAGTATTCAAGACACGAAGTATACTATACAGAATGTTTAAGGTTTTGAAATCGACTTAGTATCTTCAAAGTATACAAGGTCTAATTCTTTCCATATTTAACTTATTGCAGCTCGTAGCACATGTTGGAGTATTATTTGCGGGAATTATTGCATATGTTTTTTTTAATACTCATATGTTATTGCTTTGATGTTACTACTGTAACAAGGCATATTTATAACATAAATACTTTAAATAAATTACAACGATTTTCTAAATATTATGTGCGCACAATACACTTTAAAACTGAGGTGATGAGAATTTTCATAAGTCCTCTGAATATTTTGATATTAAATAAAATATTGCACAACAAATCAATTCGGCTTCAAGTAAATGGTATTTCAAGAAAACTCTGCCACAACACACGATAATAACTGTACAGTTTTATAGGCAACACTGATTTGCTACTTTCTTATATCAATCCTTTTCTCCTGTTTTCACGTAAGGTGATTTCTGCAGCAGTATTGAGTTCCTTGATTCTGATAAATGTTCGGAATACAACGAAATATTGGTCGTATGACACGTATAGTTCCAAATGTTATGTATGGCTGCGTCTGTCACTTTCCTAAATATTTGTTGTCCTTACAAATGTGTTGAAAACATCCAACCATTCATTAAAAGTTTTCATGATGTTTGTTGCATGTGTATCACTTCCAGTTATTATTATTTCTATAATTTTTTTAAGAAAAACATAATGTAGGAACATACTCAGAAAAGGTTGCGCTGCTTGTTTCATTTTTTTGTGTTGCACAGCCGACAGCATCCTAGTGTCGTTGAGTAAGTCCAGGAGCTATTTTTAATTCAAGCATTGTTTTATTAACTAACTGTTAATACAAATCGTTGATATTGTTTCCTTCCGCAGAAACTTCTATGTCCAAAAAGAGATATCTTGCAAGTTTTATTTAATGAAGAACATCAGCAAACACATAATTTAAATGTGCCGCGTTTCTACAACGTAGTTTAAAATAATGTATCGTCTATTAATTGTTGTAATATTTAAACCAAAAACGCGGGGTATATGCGGTAGAGTACATAGCAAACTGACGTTGATAAAACTCACACAACAATTCGTATCATCATTTGCAGTGAAATGTAATTGTTAACGTCAACAAAGGGGTCAAGCAAAATACATTGGTGGATAGTCGAGTGTCCAGACCTGATCTTCTACGACCGTGGTGGCAGCAAACATTTTTCTATAACAATATACCTTTGGCATAGAATGCGAATGTGCGGGTATGTCTTATCGGTTTCATATTTTTCGTTCGTAAGCAAGTCAAAATAGCAATTTGGCTATTTTCGCTGCTTATGCAAAGTAAAAACTATTCACTGAAAGCAGGTGTTTTGAGCTACAGAATGACACATTTGTAATTTCACGTAAACGTTGTTTGTATTTTTAAAAAATACTTGAACATTCATTACTATTTACGTTTATTTCAGTACTTCTGTTTATAAAAAATTATTTAACATGAAATTACAAAGCCGTCATTATGTAGTTCAATACATTTACTTTTACTATAAGTTATTTCATTTGTACACTTTCAAAAATTTTAGCAAATATGCAGTCAGAATTAAAAAATATGCAGTCATAAATTTAAATTATGCAGTCGGAACAGAAAACCAATGTACAGATGGAGCTGAAAAACATGCAGTTGGAACTAAAGTTATACCTAGAAAAAAATTAAATTCTTGAAAATACATGAAAAGATATTTACAGGGTAGATCAACAGTTGTCTTATGTTAGTAGTAAAATAGATTGCCTTATGAAAAACAGGGAGAGTAATAAAATAACTACTTCAGAGAGAAATGTACACAGCCAAGTAGAAGAAAACACTTCTATTCTCACAGCCAATACTAGGTTGGAAAATTTTACGCAGGAATCAACTCCTCTCGAGTTTTCTAGTAAACTCATTTCACAACAAGCTTTTAACATACCGGCAACATATCTGCATCACCCTGCCAAGCAGTGGGCAGAGGGGGTACCTACTTTCAAAGGAAATAGTATTGAGAACCCTGTAACATTCCTAGAAAAGTTAGAAGAATATGGAAAAATATTCGGATTATATGAATCTGAGTTGCTGAAGTGCCTAAGCATAAGTCTTAAGTCAACTGCCTATTATTGGTGGGAGATTAATCGAGAAATGATTGGAAGCATCAAAGATTTTAAAAAGGTATTCCTGAAACAGTATTGGAATAAACAGTTGCAGGGATGTCTGAGGGCACAACTGCATCTGGAGAAATTCGATCCACGAAAAGGAATTTCACTTGAAGCTCATTTTTCAGATATGTTTGAAAGGACAAGACATTTGACAACACCAATGAATGATTCCGAATTTGCAGCAATTATAATTTCACAGTTACTCTTACAGTACCAAATCCAACGGGCAGATAGGCCGTTTTCTAATACTGTAGATTTCAGGAAGCAGTTACTTCGACTGGATCAGCTGGAGAGTATGAGGGCTAAACAGCTACATGAGGTGGAGAAATTACCTAATGACAAAGTTCCTCCACTCTATAACGGAAATCTGTCGAGGAATGTTCTTAATCGTCAATATCCTCAACCTCATCATACATTTATCAACACAGCAGAAGTTGAGGTATGTGACAATAATTATGATGGCCTAACCTTGTTAAGACTCTAAAGCCAACTACAATCAGGAGAGTACATGTTATAATGGTTATAGAATAAATAACAAAGAATTGTTTAATCAAGGTAACACAAACAATGAAGAAGTAATTGATAGCTATCGGAAAAATTATAATGGTCCAGGAAGCTACCCTATTGGGCACATTAGCAATCAAATTAGTGACAGTAAGAAGAAAATGAGGGGTCCGGACAATAAACAAACACCCACCAATACAGTGATCCACTATATTTCAGTTCCTGGAGGTTTTCCAAATTTGTCAATACCACCTCCACCTCTGCCACCAGACTGAATGATGAACGTAACAGGATCTTCAAAATCCAGAAACGAAATGTAAAAATCTGATGGGTAGATGAATAGTTGCAATAATAATAATAATAATAGGTATTAAAACCCATTCTCTTCCTCTTTTCTACGTGAAACTATTTGGCCTCGTCCAGTTGAAATCAGAGCCCATTAATATGCTCCTCCCAGAGCTGGAAGAAACATCAACAACGAAAATAATATTTTATTTCACCGCAAAAAGGTAAGCACAAAATATTTCATACCATGTTTGACCGGTAGTCACACTGAAAATATACAAGTCTGCAAAAAACTATTTACACAGATATTATGTGTATCAGGAGACCGTGTTCAACGTGTATGCAGAACATTTCTGCAACTAGGCGATGTGCCTGTTGATAAACGGGGAGGAGACAAAATATCCATTCATTATGCAGATAAGAGGCAGTCAGTAAAGGAATTCATTAAGTCGCTTACTGTACTTGAATCACATTATTGCCGCAGTAGAAATATAACCAGGCAATAT
>PNEQ01119895.1:9438-25697 GCA_003012365.1 Medauroidea extradentata
GCGTGAGGCAGCTGCTCTGCTAGTCGGCAGCCAGGCCAATAGGAAACCTGTAGTAACATGCAGGAGCCAAACAGACACGGGGCTGGAGTCTACAGCCTCGGGCAGCCAATAAGCGGCCAAGTTCGCCTATATCAAACGAGCCGCCACGTCATTTCACGTCTGTATTACTATTTAGTCTGTGATATGACGTTGAGGCTAACGCACACTTCTTGTTTTGCACTATAAAGATTCAGGGATATTTTGGACTTACAGCAGTCTAAAAACAAGCATGCTGAACTTATAAAATCTTAGAAGCGTAGTTTAAAGTGAGTTATTTTCGTAAATAAACATAATATGTATAAGTTAAGTGGTTTCGCGTAAAACAAAATACGTGTGGCAGGCTACAACGCCGTACATGAGCCAAGCAAGGATTTCTCTTAACATCTAGGTCTTCAGCGCCGGTGAGGTGTGACATGAGGTGAGTATGGAGCAGCGCCGGAATGAGGGGGCGTGGGAATTGGGAGATCCCGGAGGAAACACGTCAACCAGTGGCATCGTCCGGCACGGTTTCCACATGCGAACCAACCCCGCCGGGGATCGAGCCCGAATTGCCTTGTACCCCAAATACCAATAAAAGTTTCAAAACTCTCCGATAGTACCTCTTAAATAAACATAACTGCAATAGTTCTAAGCAAATAAAATGAATTATTATTCTGTGACTGAGAATTAGTGAGAAAGATTTGATCAACGCTGTAGCATTTCTCTATCAGAAATAGTATTTTAGTAATTTTGTAAGTAGTATTTTCAGATTTTTTCTTTCTTATTTTTGTACTATTCATGTGAAAAACAAGGACATTAATTTTCGATATTTTTCATTTTCCCCCCTGGATGTTTATAAGATGTATTGTAGGTACCTAGTAGGGTTAGTTAGGAAAACCTGGTAGAGTAGGTGCAGGTGAGTTGAGTTTTTGTAACCAGGTAGGCTAGGCTCCCATCCAATTTGTGTACTTATTATTTTTGTGTTATTTTTGTGTGTTTTAGATTTTTTGTGCATGTTAGAATTTTTTAAAATTTCCGTCGTTATAGTTTAATTTGCCGTTAGTTTGTCAGTTTCAACCGCCGAGGTGATAGTCAGTCAATTTTTAGTACAATTTCATCATCGTTTACCAGTGTCAAAGTAGTAATCCGTGTTATTTACCATACAACTTATAAATAGTGGAACTGTGTCAAACTTATAAATAGTGGAACTGTGTCAGTTTTATTGCGTGAAATACTCCACCAATTATAATAATTACAAGTTACTTTTGTACGCAAGACTGAAGATCTATAAAGTCGCCATCATTTTATAGTCTGCCTAACGTATTGCAGAAGCTTGCTTGCTACTCTCCCAACATTTTGAGAAGACAAAATATATGTTTGATTGTGTTTTACCTATTATCCTTTACTCTGCTATCACTTTGGTGAAGTAATTTGTTTTAGTAAAACTTTCATACATTTTTTTCTTTATCTTTTGCTTAACGAAACCAACCCAGTGGTCCAGAGTTATTATTTTAAGATATCTGATCTACCGTTTACAACCTTAGTTAGGCCTAACCGAGGAAAGTAAAGAAAATTATTATTAAATTAAAATACGTAAATTTTTTTAAAACAGAGTGTATGCGAGAAACTTTTTATTTTTGCAAGAAGCCTAATCAACTGTTCATGTGAACCCTTTCAAATTTCGAATTTTCGGCCGTTTCTCTCAGCTTAACAAATATCGAACTTTCAATTAACGTATATTTTATTCCACCTGCAGCATCCAGAACGACGTTTGGCACAATTAAATAAATTAATTAAACTAATTGTTAGGATGTGAAGATAAATACCATATAATTACATTAGTTATACATTATCTATTTTGGTACCATGAGAGGAAATATTTTCAGTTTTACAACACTACAATTCTCACTCTAAGTCGTTATTTTTTAATATTGCTTTACTAAAGAATTATATTATTAAATGACACTTACTAAATCAACTGTAGGTAAAATAGTGGTATTGGAGTAAACCTACGCTGGCCAACTTTATGTAAATAATATGTATTGTTATTGTTTTTTTTTACATCTTTCTTCCTCACGCATACACTCACTTAAAAAAATAATACGTTTATACCAAACATCACATATTATATTTTATAAATTCGTGGCCTACATGTTGGCGCTATAGATGTCTTTAACGCAGGAGGGGGGGGGGTTGCATGATATGAGTATGGAGCAGTGCCGGAATGAAATAGCGGGTGAAACTGGAGATGCCCGAGAAAATTCGTCGACCAGCGGCATCATCCGGCACGATTCCCACATGCGAAAATCCGGGCCGGGAATCGAACCCGAATCGCCTTAGTAGGAGGCGAATCGTCTGCCCGTTCGACCACCGCGGCCCCTAACTATTCTGTATCCGTGTGCGTAAGTGTATTGACAGTTCTCAATAAATTGAGCAGTTTTGAAGCCCTAGTTATATTTTCCTTCCACTTAATTGATAAATTACTGCCACTTTTTAATATAAACAGGGCACCCTTAGAAACATTAAAACTCTATAGCTTTACTGTACTCAGAAGTTAACGTCTAACGTCACAGTAAATAATATTTTCAAATCATTCTAATAGACAAAGTGGCAGTTAAGAGGAACCCTTTACTGGCGCATGGACGGCGTTGCAGCGTGTCACGCGAATTCCTTTTTTATGCGAAACCACTTAACTTATTCATTTTATGTTTATCTACGAAATGAACACACATTTGAAACTATGCTTTCATGTTTTCAAAAATTCAGCACGCTTGTTAGAAACATGATTTTCGGATCTCTCAAATTAGCTAAGAACGGTTTTTTTTTTTAGACTGCTGTAACTCCGAAAATATTACCTGAATTCGTAAAGTGCAAAGCGAGAGGCGTGCGTTGGTCCTTACGTAATACTACTAAAATAATAAATTGTGGTCACCGCTTAAAGTCCCGTAAGAAAAATACTACAAGGAATACCTTGCACGCCAGTTTGGCGCGCTGCGAATAGAGGCGATATGCTTCTCGTCAAGCGTGGGACACTGGCTCTTATCTCTACGCTGTTCCCACGCGTCAAAGGTGTATATTCGACATCGGCGAAGACTCCTCTGAAGAGCTTACTTCATGACGAACCATCTGTTGTGATACGTATATAGTACATTGCAACAAAATAGTAATTCTGGCTACGTCCCTGGAAGGTACTACAATGAGGACGAAATACAGAAATTTTGCACTGCTGTGAAATACATCTAAAACTCTGCACACTGTTGGATGAGGTTGAATATACAAATTTATCAGTTTTTGTAATCACAATTTAAGCATGTACTCCTAAAATGGAGAGAGTAAAATAGGGGCATGTTGTGGCGTTAGTGCTGACGTTTATTGAGGCGAGAAGGAAAATGAAGAACCTTCCGCCGTCCAACAAATTATATTTTTCCAGAAATACTGTTTGCTCGAGTAATTGAAAATAAGTCTCAGTGGCCGAACACGCGAGGTTCGATACCAGTTTCTGGCTTCTACCGCAAACAAAAGCGTGGGCGGAACATACCACCAGGGAAATTAGTGCAAGTCCATTCCACGTGTTGTGTACACCCCTGTCTCCCCGAGCCCGCATTCAATTTTGCTTCACTTTACTTATCGTTGCACTTCTTAAGGCTTCGCTCTTTAGTTTTGCAGTGGTTTCGAAAATATTTGATTTAACGCAAATTGATACATATATAAAAAAATTCATTCTGGCAGTTTTAACACTTATATATAGAGATGATGGTATATCGCGAAAATGTTTTGTGCCAACATAACCTTGAAAACACTGACACAACGTAGCTGTCTATAGACCAATAACGTGCATCAAATATTAAAATAGCGGTATTCTTATTGGCTTAGTCAAATAGGGCAGAGCTTCGCGTACAAGGAAAAGCCAGTAATCTTTTGATTAGCTGACAGTACGTTGAAGCCTAGCAAATTGTCAAGTTTTCCCGCGATAAACCATCATCTCTACTTATATATCATCGTTTGTACCTACATTTTTCTGTTGCAATACACTAAACAGATTTTTAGATTTTGCCGCTGAAATGGCACGTATTTTGTTGTCAAAGTAAGCCAAAATGAAGAAAACTAATTTTTTTTTGCTAGCAAACGGTACATTATTTCAAAAAACGCTGTGGCAAAATTGTGTATCGTATGACTGTACACATCTGGTTTACACCGGTAGATTAACTGGTTAATTTTCGAGTACACTTTACTCTTTTAACGTCTGGTTTGCACCGGTAGATTAACTGGTTAATTTTCGAGTACACTTTACTCTTTTAACTGCGGCGCAAGAGATCACACGTAACAAATTAGTAATTGCAAATAACTTACATATTTCTTTACCAAATGCTTTGAAAAAATTTGAGACTGTGTACAGTCATACGATATACAATTCTGTGTTTTTAAATTTTTTAGCATAGTGCCCATTATATCTAATTCCAGGGTAAATTATTTCATTACAGTAAGTCACTTGGTTTTTTTATACATATGTTCCTGTAACTTGCATATTCGGACTTAGACGTGCCGCCATGGGAAAACTGTGAGAGGTAAAACATTTCTACAAGGAGAAAATGAAGTCACAAGTAACGTCTATAAAACTAGCACTATGCCAAGAAAATATGAAATTTAGAATTTTTGCCATGTGAACACCCTTAAGAACGCGTGGTACATAATTCAACGCTAAAAGCATTAATCTTTATCTGTAGGTTTCTTGAACGCAATTTGCAAAAATTAAACCATAGCAATCCTAGACAACGTTTTAAACAAAATTGTTTCCAGTGTTACGAACTTCTGAGACACAATCTCTGACGCCGGAACCTCGTGCATTTAACTGCGAAATGTGTTACAGACAGTCAGTTTTTTTTTTTAAGAAACTATTTAACGCAATAAATGTGTACGTCTCCAAAAATAACGCATACTTCAAACCTTGCCACTTCAATTTTAATTATCCAGTACTTTTATTACATACCTAATTTACGGCAGCCTTAAAACGTTTACGTGCTACTTTTTCAGACTACCATGTGTGGGGAAAAACCAACCAGATTCGTAAATCAAAGCGATATAAGCATGCGCTGGGCATTAAAACACAGCGTAGATGAAACGGAAAAATTACAAACCACTGCACGCCACTTGAATGACTTGCGCGTAGAGGTCATGTTGCTTTATGTACGTTGGTCAACGGCGCCCTTAGTGTTCCATAGACTTTGTCCCTCAGTGCCCAAGATAGATTAAATGTCTACTAAGTTCGCAAATTTTTCATTTTGATTACAGGACATTAAAAATAAATAGAAATAAACCTATCTGGCGACTAGTATCCTCGACGCTACCAACATGGGAACTTTGACGACACGATAGCTATTTACATGTTAAATTAAATTCGGTGGTGCCTAATCACATTTTCTGTGTTAAAACAAAAACGCTAAAAGATTTGACATATGGAGGAAAAATCATGTGCATGTGCAGGTGTTTTCGAGTGTTATTTTTGGAGGCACGGGAGGAAAAGGCAAGGAAATACATGTTTACTAACAGTTCTCAGTACGCCAGTCTTAAGAGTGCATGGTAGATAAATAAACACTGAAAACACCTATTGATTTCTACGCTTTTTTCAAAGCCAATATTGAATAAAAAAAACTCAATGACAATCCTAGATAATGGTATTTGTCAACTTTATGAGTAATTTTTAATCCAAATTACTAATTCGTTACGCGTGATCTCTTGCGCCGCAGTTAAATGCACGAGGTTCCGGCGTCAGAGATTGTGCCTCAGAAGTTCCTAACACTGGAAACAATTTTGTTTAAAACGTTGGCTAAAACTATTGTCTAGGATTGCTATTGTTTAATTTTCGCAAATTGGCTTCAAGAAACCTACAGTTATAGACTAATGTTTTTAGCATTGAATTATGTACCACGCCCTCTTAAGGGCCCCCTCTACCTCTACCTGCGCTTCAATGTGTTGCAGAGAGTTTCGAGTATTCTTTTTTTATTTTGACAGAACTATTCTACGCACATTATATTTTCATACCTATAACAAATGTCATACTCTTCAAATTATGTAGTTAAATATTTAAAAATTCGGCACGTTAGAAACATCATTTTTGGGCCCCTCAAAATGGCCAAAAATGGGTTTTCCAGACTGTCGTATCTGGAAAAATAACAACCTGATTCGAAAAAAAAAACTATAGAAACAAGTGTTATACTTTGGCCTGTGCTGCCCATAAATAAAATAACGTGGTCACCGCTTAAAGTCCCATAAGGTAAAGGATAATAGTACAGCACTGCATACCATCTGAGTGGCTCATGTGGGGAGGAGATATTGCATTACATACGTTGGTCAACGGAAACCTTACCGCTCATGCCCCACACATAAGCACTGCCCATCTCGGAAGGCCCCTTAACGGTCATATAATCATGCACCGTATAGAAAGAGTCGGAGATGTCATATATGTAGGTTTGGCAGGTTGGCTACTGAACCACGCGTAAGGCCATATTTGCGCTATTTTAGTAAGTTTTATTTTTTTAATCCTGAAAGGGAGCAGATGTAACAAAACCATTTCATGGAAATGTTGGAAATTGTTTGTACCATGTAGTCTAATTTTTTCGAAACATCAGTTTTTATAATTTTGGCTAATTATACACATTTATATTATTTAATTAAGTCGATAATTAGCCAAAATTATGGGAACTTACCTTCTGAAAAATTAGGCTACATAGTACAAACAATTTTCAACATTTCTGTACAACGTTTTAGCAGTATTTGCTCAATTTCAGGATTAAAAAAATAAAACGCTCAAAAACATTTTAATAGGAACCCGTGGCCTTAAATCTCTATCTTTACTCTCGGGATAGCTCTGGAGTAGGGAGCGCACCAGTCGCCATATTGGGGACTGTTATTTTTAGCTTTTATGAAATTCTGAGAAGAAAATGCGGAATTTTTTATTATAGCGCAAATTCTATTTATCTTGCGTTACAGTACAGGCATTGTAGTTGAACAATTTACTGGTGATAAATCTATTCATATTCCAGAATCAATCGATTCCATAGATTCCAGTATAACAGGGGCGGATTAGGCAATACATTTTTTAGGAGGAAGAAAATTCTTAAAAAGTAGCTATGCTCACGCCCCAAGTCAAAGAAAGGAGAGTCCGAAGGTCCTCCCCTGAAAAGTTTAGTTTTTAAGGTGCAAAATGGTGTTATTTAAGGTATTTTCCAAACAAAAAAAAATAGAATATGTCACCTTTAAAATTTGTAATATTTTGCAGATAAACTATACAGAAAAAAATCTGAAAGAGGGGTACCCGTGCCCCCTGTCATCCCACCCCCCTGGATCACCGTCTGACCTAGAACGTAAATCGAATCGAATTTTTAGGTTTGGAATATAAACGATTGGTTCTAAAAATCATATAGCTCAATTTTAGTCATGCAGGTATGTTAGAACCCCAACATAAGAGGCCTCGCGGGGTCCGAGAATGGCATCGTAAAATCGTTCTCTCTTAAAATCGCTTCATTTTAAAATCTTGTACTCATAAAATCGGGGTTATACTACTGACTTACACACATGGTTCTGTGTACGAATGGCAAATTATTTGTGGAATTTAACCATACTGCTGCTAATATATCCCACAAAGATGCAATTATTAACACCACTTACAGTGAGTAGTGAATGTTAACCGTATTTAAAACTAGCACGTACGGCAATAACCATCTGCATATTTGTTTACACAAATATGTTGCATTATATTCAGTGTTAAATATTTCTACAACTTGCTGGGCTGACACTTACTAGCATCTATAAAACATTAAAAGTAAACAATACAAACACATTAGCTACGAAACCACTGGTTCGGCAATAATACCCATCAGCATTTGTTTACAAAATATGTTGCGTTCGTGGGCGTGTTACTGATAAAACGTGATAAATACTTGTACAGTTTCAAAGCTACTATTAGAGCTGTTAGCTTCATTTTCTTCCACAGTGCAAGTTAGGCACGTTATACAACTATTGTCGTCTTGGCTATATCACTCCATGCCTTGAAAGTGTATTAAAACGACTGCTTCTCTTTTGGATTTTTCATTTAATCAAAGTAAAAATTTTATAACAGGTACTCATGTTTCTGGATATCGAATTTCCTATAACCTAAGCCGAGTTTTGTTGTTGTGCGCGTGTTACGAGACTAATATTTTTAATTTTCCGATTTGCTGTGATGCTGTAATTTGCTTCAAGGTGGCTAATAATTATACAAAATAAATTTAATTTAATTAATACTTTAACATTGCCTCGAAATCGGAACCGAAGAGTCAAATCATCGATGACAGAACTGGAATCGCTATATTTTAGGAATCGACCCGACACTGCGATACTTAGGCTGGAATTAGTCTGAAAAATTAAGAACACAAAACAAATGTAGGGCTGATTGAGGTCTTAATTTGCCGTAAAATTTCAGCTACCATGCTCGTGCCATAGCGCGTGGTAAATTACGTTTACGCCATGATCCCATATGCAACATTTTTCTTCTCACAATTACATAAAAGCGAAAAATAAAGTAATCCAATATGGTTCATGCAAAAACCACATCGTAATAAAACATACCATTTATAAATTAGTTTATTTAAACTTTTAAAAATATTTTTTATCATGTATGTCAGAGTGGATAGAAGAGTTATATCTTTCTGTTTAAAAATAAATGTATGCTAAGTGAAATATACGTCTCGTCGACAGCGAGGTCATTATAAAATGTGACACACAACTTGGTACAATATGACAGGAGCTGGGAGAGGAGTCGGCCATGGTCTTTGTTAAAGAACTATCCTACTGAAACCGAGTCTTAAGGTTCCTATTTATGCTGTTTTCGTTTTAAATATTAAAAGGGATCAGATATCTCAAAACGGTTACGTAGAAATGTTGGAAATTGTTTGTACTATGCTACCGAATATTTTTTAAAGTTAGTTTATATATTTTTGGTTAATTATTGACTTAAATTTAATTTCCCAAAATTATGAAATCTTGCGTTTTTTAAATTTAGGTTACAAAAAAAAACAATCTCCAACACTTCTATGTAACGACTTTGCGGCATATGTTCCCTTTCAGGATTAAAAACATATAAAAGTTATTAAAATAACATAAATAGTGACCCGTGCTATTAACGGCGAACCGACCGCATAATTCCCTGCAATAACTGTACGCGGAGTCTGCAAGATGAGATCTCCATGGTGAGGGCAGTAAGTGTCCGTGTCGGGGGCGTGACATATTCCCGATTCCATTCTCCAAGCGTAGGGCGTCAGGTATATGTGCACGCCATAGTTCTCATCACACCGCGTTCATTCCACGCGCTCTTATTAAGGTCAGACAAGATGGCGGCCTGTGGGTGGCTGTATAGTTCCATCACGCCTCCTCGTTCTGTCTTCCTCCACCACAGACATCACATTACGACCTCCGTGTACGATGCAGACTCTAGGTTTCCTCTGCGTCGCAATAACCGCCCGACTCACCTTTAAGACCACCGTTTTAATGAGTTTAATTTTTTAAATCATGAAAGGAAACAGATTTCGTAAAACCGTTACATAAAAATGTTGGAAATTATTCGCACTATGTACCCTAATAAAAAAAACATGAGTTTCTTTATTGTAGTTAATTATCGACTTAATTAAATTTTCTTAAAGTCAATAACTAGCCAAAATTATAAAAACGTTTCCTCTGAAAAAAATTAGGACTACGTAGTACAAACGATTTCCAACATTTCTATGTAATAGTTTTGCATTGTCTGCTCCCTTTCTGGATTTAAAAAATAAAACTTTCTAAAATAGTTTCAATAGGGACCCGTGGCCTTAAAATACGTTCCGTAATATAACCGCTGGATTCGCATTTATAGTTGATCCAGGGGAGGTATTTGGCATGTCCGAGACGCTGAATATATTAAGGGGAAGGGTGGGCAAAGTGGCCACCCTAAGGAGTTTTATTTATTTTCTCTAAGAGTATGATCGGTAATCTACTGTAAATGTCATATGTTTTACTACATAAATTTGTGTTTCAACTGAAATTTTTATGTAGGCATTATTGTAATTAATTTTTACAAAAATAAAAAACCAGCAGACTCTACAAAGTGGCCACTCTGCCCTGCTAAGGTGGGCAAAGTGGCCATAGGTTGCCACTTCACTCAACACATAAAATTACTTTACAACTGAGGTTCCTTATGAGATGAAAATGTATTAAGTGCAAACAGAGCGAAGTTCTAGTATTATAAGATACAAAAATATGAGTATCAACCATATAATATTATTTATGTATTTCATTTGTTGAAGGAAAAATAACCTAAAATAGCTTTTCCAAAATCTCTACCTCTAAAGTTCATTTACAGATGTCGCACAAGTATATTTGTCGTCCTCTTCATCACATCCTGCACAAGCGTCGTGAGCCCAAAGCAGACATGCAGAACATCTTATCCATCCTTTTTTTTTCTCTGGTCTTAGAAAAAGGTTCCCCACAATAAACGCAATCTACGTCACTAACATCACTGTCACTGGAGTCTTCAAGCACTGAAACACTCTTTTCCTGTAGGCCTACAAATTTCTGTTATCCTTTGACTGCACCATGTTTCTGTTTCTTCTTTTGATTTTTTCCACTTTTTACCTTATCCTTCATGTTTTGTCGCTTTTCCTTCTCTACTTTTTCTTCTTTTGCTGTTTGTAGATCTCGCTTGTAGGGGCTTGATGTTAAAACTGCTGGTGACCCCCTTTTGCGTTTACTTTGTCGTTTCACAATGTTTGCCTTAGGAATTGGGAGTATTTCTTTAGGACTCACTGCAAATGAAGTGCTCGGTTGTGGGTTTCCAGGACTTGTAGGAAACGAAGTGCTGGGTTGTGGGTTTTCATGAGACGTGCTGTGTGGTGTAGTAGGCCCATGTGAAGTAGGTCTCGGAAGAGAAGACAACTCTTGGCTTTCAGCCGGTAGTTCTTGCTGTTCTTGGGCAGGTGGGCATGTATCAACAGGAACAACAGAGATTTCTGTGGTTTCAGCAGCTACAAAATCTGATTATGTAAACACATCTCTGTTCAGTGGAACTATACCACATTTCTTAAATCCATTTATGGCAATAGCTGGCATAGCTGCTTTCAAAAAGGCTTCACCAAGAAGACGGGATACCTGATATTGAGTCACTACTCTTCCGGGATTATTACGCAAGAATCTCTCAATGGATTGAACGTAATATGTGTTAAAAGGCCCCATGAAAGCAACATCTAAGGGTTGCAGCTTGTGGCTGCAATGTGGTGGCAGGCAAACCACAGTAGTGTGACTACTTCTGGCCTTTTCAATGAAGTCCAAGTTCTTGGTGTGGGTGGGTCGTCTTCTGATGGCTTTGCATATGTCAAGAAGTGATTGAACCATTGCGTAAAAATGTCACTTTGCATCCAACCTGAAGAGTGACAAGCAAAGCATGTGCCAGGTGGTGCGCCATCCTGAAGTTCCTGTTTCATACGCTCTCTAGGGAAGATCACAAAAGGAGGAATATAGGATACTCCAGCAGACATGCAAACCACGAAGGTTGAGAGAACCCTTCTTTCAGCAGATGAAAGGCTGCCAACCTGGCGTCTTCCCTTAAAAGCAAATACCTTTGAGGATTTTGACTGCACAGTTAACAAGCCGGTTTCGTCAACATTGTAAACCCTATGAGGGGGATACAAGTGACTTTCTGGACATCATCTAAAATGTCAAAAAATCTTGTGACATTTGTGATATTAAAAGTTTGAGCTCTTGCTGCTGATGTGAGCTCAGGTTTTCGTAATGCAATTTCTGGATGTCGTTTTCGAAATCAGGTCACCCAATCTTTCCCTGCCATCTTGTTTTCATGATAAAATGTGTTAGGGATACCATTTCTTTCAGCTAGTTCGTAGGCAAGTTTACGCAAGTCTGCAACAGTAATGCCAAAGAATCGTACCTCCAAATGTAGAAGATTATCGACAAGCTCCTGCTCTTGCTCTTCAGAAAATACCGCGCGGTAATGTCCCATAACTTTTGTTGTACCAGTAGCATCAGTGTTCTTGTTCAGAGATCGACGTTTCAATGTGTTCCTTGGTACATTGTATGTTGTAGCTACAGTCTGCCACGGCATACCATTTTTCACTGCATCTATTGCTCCTTGCATTGCAACAGTGTCCCAGGACTGTTGCTGGCTCTTCCGTTTGTATTTCGACACCATGTTTCAGCCTAAAACAAAGACAGTGTCGTAGGAATGTTAACACTGGTGTGCAACCTATTTTAACATTGTGAATATATCTGTATATAGCTGGAACCTTCAGCCTGCTTAACATGTAAGCCATAATAAGAGTGTATTAACAAACGTGTGTAAATTAAATTAATTTATTAGATTGTTTTAAGTATCCCAGTTTTATGCCTTTCGCCTTAATAGTAGACAGCTTACAAACTAATTTGCATACAAATAAATGAGCACAAACATCCACGCCCGAGCCGAGATTTGAACCGGGGACCCCTCACACTGCAGACCAGCACGTTGCCGACTGAGCTACGGAGGCCAACTGCGTATGTCAAATGAGTCTGAAAGTCGTAAATAATAAGGCCTGAAGTAAAATGGTTATAAATAAAATTAACTGTGGCTAAGACATATTAATGTAGCCATAACAACACTGTTAAAATAAATTAATAAAATCCGCGGCGCTTTGCTATGCGGGCAAAGTTGCCATCACTATGGCCACTTTGCCCTCTCTGACACCATTAAACCAATGTGGATGTACATGATAAACCAGTTAACCTTCATTTCATCATGACACATGTATTTTAGCTTAAATGTTATTCTTTTGATATGTGATTATAAAATTTATATGGCACCAGTTGTTAAAATGTTATAAAAGTTAATATCACACACTTACCCTACATCAGCAAGGTTAAAAACAACACAATCGTTAATAAAAGCGCGCACATTGACAACAACGGGTCGATACGTTTTCACCCTACTAATGGCGTCCTTGTAACATAGTTGTAGCATCTGCCATTCGATGGCAGCACCATACAGTGCTTGAAACAGCCAATGTCCACTTTACCCGCCCTGGCCACTTTCCCCACCCTTCCCCATAGGTAAATTGGTGGTAAAGTGACAAGTTTTGAGAATACCTTGCCAAGAGTATTAATAAAATACTATAAGATATCCTTGAATGTTTGTCGCAGTAAGACTTCATAATAAGAATGTATGTATTTATGGACACCAGTTGCTTGTGATTTGTTGAGAATAAAAACCTGTAAAACGAAGATCACACAAACCACAACGTCAACAGAACACTTGAGCGTATAGATCAGATCAGTACTTTTCTAAACGCTCAATTGCCATGGTGTTTTACACTGTTTTTTTTATCAACAAAGCATACGCAACGGTGTCCATAAGCACATGCATGCTTATAAAAAAAGCATATGTTATTTAGCACGAGAAAAATTTCGCGAATAAACTTTAGGCGAAGCCACAGAGGTCAGGCCACGGTCGTAGAAGAACAGGTCTGGACACTCGCCTATCTAACAATGTATTTTGCTTGACCCCCTTGTTGTTTGGCTGTAGTTCGTCAAGTTACCGAGAATGTCGTACTTTTTGGAGCTGATTTCCGTGCGGTCGGACTCAAACTCCGCCCAATTTTTTTCCATTGTTAAATTTATAAAGTAAATAAAGATTGCTGGAGCCTTTTCTTAAATTTGTGAGCGAAGAAAGTATGTCATAAATTGATAAAAAATACGTTTTGATAAATTGTTTATCTTAGCGGAAAGGAAGTGGGCGGAGTTTAGTCCGACCGCCGTAACATCAGCGCCAATAAAACACAATATTCTCGGTAACTTGGTGAACTGCAGCCAAACAACAAGGGGGTCAAATATCCAGGCGAGTGTCCAGACCTGTTCTTCTACGGCCGTGGGTCAGGCATAACACCTAATTTTTCTTTGGATCAGACATTGTATATTTCAGCTAGGTTTGCCAATAGTTTGCATGTTATTATTACGTACCCCAATTTTTATTTTTGGTGGAAATATTTCTGCACCAGTTTGTTTCAGTGCCTTATGTACACATTCACGGCTTTGTTTTATTAGTCAGTTATTGTATGTTTTGAACTCTAGCGAGTTTTAACGATTCACAGCAAAACACACACGTGTTGTATCGCAGTAACTTTATTCTGGCTAATACAGCCAAATGAGAAACGCCTTTCCACAAATGTTTGCGGTCGGCGTGCACGTAAAAAGCGTTGAAACAAAGTAGTGCATAAATATGTTTGCGAACATTTCCACCCTTGTGGCAGTTCGTGTTTATGCAGAGGCGCCGTTTTATTTTATGCGATTTACGAGAACATGAAGTCACATGAGAGTTAAGGGGGGAATTCACGCAAAATATTTATTACTGTAATAATTTTTATATTTGTATGAGATATTGTTTGTTTTGTAGGCATATATCGTGACTTTTTTCACAGTAATGGAGATTTTCCAGTTTCCGTAGTTTTTGTATAATGGCAAGTAAAAGCCAAAATTTGCATAATACGGTTTTAGACACGATAAGAAAACCAGTAGACTTACGGAAACTAAATAATTCACGCTGTAGGAAATTGTCATGGGCTACAACTAGACAGGTATAAAACATAGTAATGTCATTTTTTTAATTTAAAAAAATACAGAAAGTTGACAGTTTTTTATTTCCAACTCAGCAATTTTTTAAAAATACAAAAAATATTCAATACTGTTTTTATTCGTGTCTAGACACTGTTCTTCAGTGGGAATTATTTCATTTATTTAAGCCAGTTGTTTTTGTTTCTTGTATAAAACCGTTTTACCCTAATTTTGGCTTTGACATACCATTATAAAAAAAATATGAAAGCTAGAAAGTTTTCATTGCGGTAAAAAATAGTCACAATGTATCCCTATTAAACAATCAAAGTCACGTAAAATATAAGAATTATTAAAACAATTAAAATTTTGCAGGGAGCCCAGCCTTAAAACAGCAAATAACTGAACATGAAACAGAGCTGCAAGTAATCGTTTCAAGAAATTTTGGGGTCACTAATTTTACGTGACTTGGAGGATTATTGTTCTATTTTTAAAATTTATGGTATCTTGTTGACGGCTCGATAACGAAGGTAATACAATTGGGAAGGAAGGGAAGAGTAATAAAATAGAACAAATAAATGGTAACACTCTTTTAATGACTATAGGAAGCCTAAAAATTAATTTTAGTACAAAGGACTATCGGAAGGAAGTAGGCATATAGATAGGTAGGACGAGACATGAGGTAAGGGAACAGGATTGCTCTACTTCCCGAACAAGCAGATTGATGCTCACCAGTCTGTAGACCACCGTGCATGTTGTCACTCGATCCCTGGTGGGTTTCAACACAGGACCTCTTGGTCCCGTCGCCGCTCCAGAGACTCCTCGGTCCTTTACTTGGTAATATCCTCCACTCTTCGCGCCTATACTTCATGTGTTATTTTTACAGCCTTTTGATTGGCTCCTTATGACGTTAAGGGGTGGAGCTACCCCTGCTGTATTTGCGATTTCTCCTAGTTAAACAGTCCCAATTATTTCCCCGACGTAATGGTATTTCAATCAGCTCGATGTTGCGTTTCTCCACCGGTCGTTCACAGTTTTGTGTTTACAAAACTACCCTAGTCGCATACTTGTGCTACCGAGGCGCTGTCGGATTGGGAAGTCATACTATGAATCAGCGACGAACGTGCTTGAAATGAAGAATCAAATGTCGTGATACTAGGCATAGGTAAGGTAAGTGAGCTTTATGCCTCGTCGACAGCGAGGTCATTAGAAACGGTGACTAGAGCCAGTGTTTTTGGTGAAAAGAATTATGCAACATTTCGATTCAATGCCTCAGGTGCAAACATGCAGCTCTGCTTTATGGTCAGTGATTGGTTGTTCTCAACGTCTGGGAGATCTACCAGCAAATCACAGACGTGTGGTGTTACGGTAACCTTATTCTCATTGGCACAGTCAAATGAGCGACGCCTCTGCATAAATACACTCTGCCAATAGCCGCGAAGCAGAAGTGCAGATGTGAACGTGAGGCATTGACACAAAATGTTGCCTAATTCTTTTCACCATTAATCACCGGCTCAGACGGTGACACAAAACTTGACAGGAACTGGAAGATGATTCGGCAATGACTTTTGTTAAGGACCCATCCCAGCATTCGCCTGGAGCGATTTCGGGAAACACTGAAAAATTGAAATCAGAACGGCCGGAGC
>PNEQ01119895.1:25797-88100 GCA_003012365.1 Medauroidea extradentata
CTGTTTGGCTCCTGCATGTTACTACAGGTTTCCTATTGGCCTGGCTGCCGACTAGCAGAGCAGCTGCCTCACGCTGATTGGCAGTAGGTGTTTCCGCCATGTTGCTGGCCAGGGAAGCCATTTTGCTGGCGTGTGTGACTGAGTTCGCCTTCCTGCCGACTATTTCACTTCTGTATTCCTAAATATTCTGTGGCCGGGGATCGAAACCAGATCCTCCCGAATACGAATCTAACGTGTTACCGTTGCACCACATCATTCAGTTGCTAGGTCTAGGCTGAAACTGTTTGTTCACAAGAGCAACAGCCAATGAACAATTAGCAAATGTTTGGAATTACTCAGGACAGTAAAATACAGCTTACAGGTCACAGAACACGCAAGTTAAGCTGTGACACGCTATAACTATAGACCTGAAAAATTCGCGTTTTCTTTTAGGCGCAAGCTAGAATTCCAGCAACTATAGATCTGTATCACGTTCACAATTGGCCGTTGACTTACTCGCCAACTTCCTGGAAGTAGCTGAGCCAATAATAAAACTTTAGCTGAATACATGTATATTTCACTGTGTTAGCGAGCAACTAATAAACAGCTGCTATCACATTCAGTACACGTGTATTCTTGGAGGCTAGCCTACAGGTAAGTGAACTCGTGAAATTTTCCGGCCTCTAGCTATAACAACGTATATAGTCTATGTACTGCCATAATCTTCTAAAGAGAGAAGTTCCCCGAACATTTTAACCGTTTCAATATTTTTTTTATAATTGAATGAGACGTGGATTGTTTAGTAACTATTTTTTTACAGTAGGCCTAATAGAAAAATTTTAACCTTTAAATTTTTGTATGACGGCGTGTCTAAGTCCATTTTTGCATAAAAAAATTTTATACGAAAAGGAAAACTAACCGCCTTACCGACATGAAATAATACAAACTGAAGAATATTTCACGAGCTACGTCAACATATGTATAGAAACCACATTTAAATTTTTTTATTAAAAAATAATCCTTGTTGCGAAATAAAAAATTTGCGTTTTTCTATATATATTTTTTTTTCTTTAAAATTCAATAAAATATTCAATGTGATTTTCGTGTGAGTGTGTGTGTGTATATATATATATATATATATATATATATATATATATATATATATATATATATATAATGTATATATATATGTGTGTGTGTGTGGGTGGGTGGGTGTGGGTGTGTGTGCGCGCGCGTGTGCATAGCCCGTGACACTATTTCAGTGTGTGAAATATTTCATTGTACTAATCTTGTTAGTTTTCATTTCTCGTAAAAATCGTTTTATGCCAATTCTTAATTTGACATGCCATTACAACTATGAAAGCTAATTTAAAAAAAAAAATCATTACACTAAAAAATGGTTACATTGTATTTCTACAAAACAAATCATATCTCGTACAAATACAAGTCTTATTAAGGCGTTTAAAAAAGTTCGGGGAACTCCCCCTTAACAGATGGATGTTGAAAGCTAAACGCCGCTCTCTCGGGTACAGGCCCGGTGAAAGATACAGGAGTGATGCTGCTGTTTCCAGGAGATGGATGACCAGATTTACTCACGGGATCAGATACCGCGAATACGAAGCCAAGGCCCCTGACGGGAATTGATGCGTCCACCAATACTACAGCCAACGCTTCGCTGGATTCCTTTGACCAATGCTGAACTCTGAATACCCATTATAGGTCGTTCGGGATTAAGTGAGCTCTAAGAATTTAACCTTTGGAAAATATCAACATACTCTATACATTCTAAGGTTGCAGCTAAAATTCACTCAAGTGAATGACAATAACGATTTTGTACATCATAAATTTCATTTGAAATATTGAAAAATACAAGTAAATGTGTTACGACACAATCGAAATCCGAGGAATAAAGATATAATTACATTGTTTTGATTTATTTCGTTAGCAGTTTTTATTTCGGCTGCAACCTTAGAGTGGACAGAGTATAGCCATCACTGCATATAATTCAACATAAGCTGTAGTTGACTTACTCCCTGTATGGTTGGTAGCGAAATTACGCTACATAGTTCCGTGAATTTTCTTATTTAAACACAACAATACAGAAACAAAATTAACCGATATTTAGGCCTACATACTCGCAGTTCATATAATTAATAAACATTTAGTTTATCAAACTATACAGGTTCCTACCGACTGCACATTTTATCTTACACGTGCATGGCGTGTCCAGAGAGGTTAGACATTTCCCGTTGTTAGCTGTTACTCGCTGAAAGATACGAAATGGCTGGAAATAGAACTTTAGCAGGCCGAGCCGCATCTAGGGGGGGAGGGGGTGCAGACTGCCCCGGGCACCGTGTTGGAGGGGGCGCTTGTGGTACTGAAAATTTTAACTTGGGAATTATATGAAAATTAGTGTAAAAAAAGATACAATATCTACTAGTATTTAGAATTTTACTAGTTTCGAATTTTTATTAAACTTGAGCATTGTATCATGTTATAAATACAGTATTTATAATTAGAATGCACACTTACAACAATGTCATTTGTAGTTAGTAAGTACACGTTTTAAGTATTTCTATTAAAATTTTATGCTGTTATTTACGCGAGCGCAAAACAACATATGCTTACGGACCCTGTTCGCAGAAAGAATTTTGCCCCACTTTGTTTCGGTGTCTTTCGTGCACATCTGCAGTTCTAATTCGTAGTCAGTCATTGGATATTTTAACTCTCACGAACCTTGGTATTCTGCCGGAAATCACAGACACGTGGTGTTGAAGGAACGTTATTGTAATTGGCTCAGTCAAATGAGATACGGCTCTTCATATAGAAACGCTGCCAATAACCATGAAGCACAATTACGGATGTGTACGTAAGTCACTGAAACAAACTGGGGCAAAATTCTTTTCGCCAAAAACAGGGGTCCCTACATATGCTAGATACGTTTATACTGTTGTGTCGATTAGACTGACAGAATAAATGATCGGGAAAGGAGTGAGGGCGAGCAAATCACAATTCTTGCCCCGGGCGAAGGTAAGCCTTGATCCGTTCCTGTTAGCAGGGTTTTTATGAGTGTTCACCTTATTCCGAACCGCTTATACTAGGGCCATGATCTTTTCTCAAAACAATTGTGCTCCAGTATATGTTTCAGTACCTTACGTGCGCATCTGCAGTTCTGCTTCAGGTTAATGGATGTTTTAACACTCACATGCCTCGGGGATCAACCCATAAATAGAGACCGGAAAAATTCGCGGGATCGCCGACCTGTAGGCTAGCCTCCAAAATTAATGTGAAATCGTGCAGACGGCGGCTGTTTATTAGCTGATCGCTGACACAGTGAAATGGGACTGTATTCAAATATAGTTTTATTATTGGTTCAGCTCCTTCCTGGAAGTGTCGAGTAAGTCAACGGCCAATTATGAACGTGATGCAGACCTATAGTTGCTGGAACTCTAGCTTGAGTCTAAAAGAAAACGCGAATTTTTCAGGTTTCTACGGCCATAAATTACAAACATGCTGTGTTGCAGTAACGTATTGTGGTTGTAACAGTTAAATGAGAGACGTCGCTTCTCTAAGACACGCCGCCAATAACCACGAAGCAAAGCTGCAGATGCGAACGTAAGGCACTGAAACCAACTGGGGCACAATTGTTTTCGTGAAAAGTTCGTTGCCCTACCTATTACCCATTACTAGGGCCCGGTAGTTTTCGCGAAAAGATTTTTGCCCCACTTTGTTTCAGTATCTTACGTGCACACCTGCATCTCTGCTTCATGATTATTGGCAGAGTTTTTTTGTACAGAGTTATTATTCATTTGACTGTGCTAATCAGTACATGGATAACTGTGGCACAACACGTCTGTGATTTGCCGGTTTAACCTCCAGACGTTGTATGCTAAGGCACCCAATCACTGACAACAAAGCAGAGATGCAGGTGCGCACGTAAGACACTGAAACAAAGTGATGCAAAAATCTTTTCGCGAAAACTTCCGGGCTCTACCCATTACACGATTTATATCTTCTCTGCTTCATCGGTCAGCGTCAATTAACATGTATCTTTAACCTTAATAACACGCATATTCGTTTCTAATTGGCTAGTTCGAGTATACGTTACCGTATGATTCAACTAAGTTTCCTCACTGGGACAAGTGTGGACACCAGTCATAGCCATCTTTAGTAGAAGGCCGCGGCCATAAATCTGGCAACACTGCCAAGAAGGGTCAATTTAACACCTTCTTTAACTCTTTGGCTGTCCCTGATTCGTTATTTTGTCTACATGCCGACGAATCAGGGACAACCATTGCCGTTGGAGAGCTAAAGAAAGTGTTAAAATGACCCTTCTTGGCAGTGTTGCCAGATTTATGGCCGCGGCCTTCTACTAAAGATGGCTATGCACCAGTACGTAACTTAACTTTCTTGACACTAGATTCTGCGTATGAAAATGGTATTGATGCCGGTTCTTTTGACAGTACATATTTATGCAGAAAAGTTTTCACAAAATCAAAGCACTGAAAACCCAACATGCACTTCTCAAAAACTTACACATTTATTCATATTCGCATACTGTAAAACCCCTTCTGTACAGCAAACAATCTAAAATTAATAAAAAATATTTTTAGTATTCGTCCGTATTACGGAAAGGATAATGGGAACCTAAACAATAGTTATAAAAATTTGGAAAATCCAATAACTTACACAAAATTTAGCGATCGTGCGCCTTTATTTTTACTTATTCACAATTAATTGTATTTCGTGTCTTAACGGAGAATTACAAGTAAAATTCATAATTGTTATAATGATGGAGTTGATATATCTAACTAATTAAATTATTGTTCGTGGTACTAAACGAAACAGTGTATGCTAATGTCATACTGGGATACTCTAATGCTGTTTTTTTTCTACTAATTATTTCGAATCCTCTGAAATATTTTTATGCTTGAGGCGAGGGGTTTTTACGGCCCTTTAAAAACGAAGCGAGGTGAAGGCGCAGCCGGAATTCGAACCCAGGAACTCTCGAACCGTAAACAGGCGAACCGACTACGCTACGTTGGCCGACTTTATACTTGAGACTGGCGAAGAAGTTATGATAGCCTACATTGGCGTTAAGATGAAACATCGTCGCAGTGTTTAATATCAGTGATCTATTTTAACTTGTGCATTTTTTTTGTTAATGATTTATCTTTTTTTCGTTTTATAATTTAAAAATATTGTTTTTTGTACGTACTGCCGAAGCAGTAAAGCCTTTGTCAGAGGTGTTTATTTTTGTACGTGGGCTTCGGTTAGAAGATGGCAATTATATGTTAGTATCTTGGTGTATCCCGTGTTTCTTATAATAATTTCATCGATACATACATATTTTTTAATTTTAAAAAGTTCAATTTTTGAATTTTGCATTCAGGATGTTATATAATTGCTACCTTCTGTTTTCTTCGAACAGAAATGCATCTTAAGTTTCCCATTTCAGACAGTAGAGAATGGTTTTGTGTATTGGGTGTTGGCTACTAATACATGCATTTATTTTGTTGTTACAATCTCCTTTTTTGTTATTTGTTAGGTATCTTCATTTATAACAGGTCCAGAGAGGTACCGATATGTTTGCAGTTTCAATAGATTGGCATGCAAAGTAATCGGAGAACTCTTGTAGTTTTAAGCTTCTTCTTCATCCATTGCATATGTATTTCAGAAAGATCAGATCTGCACATTTTCTGATGCAGAATCTCATAGCTTTATTGCTGTTATTATTATTTTTATTATTACACTCATAAGTTAAATATAAGTTTTGTACCTTCCTTCAGAGGCACTCTTCCATTTGCAAGTAGCAGCCACTGATGCCAACTGAAGGAAAAACTTCTTAAAGCACTGATAAGCGGCTGACTCGAAATTCACGTTCAATGCGATAGAATTCTCCTCGTTACCAAACAAAACAGGCAAACGTCAAGTTTCTGTCTTGTTAATGCGAAAAATAACACGAACTGGTTACTGCAACTCGTGAATGTTCCATTCATAAAAATGTTGTTTTTGTTTCTAATGCTTTGTCACTTAGTGTTCAAATAAGGCGGTTATTGTTTTATCTCTGCTTACATAAATTTATCTAATTAATGACTGTAAGATGATTTCTTCAAGAAGATGTCTGACCAAAATAATTTACTTTAGTTTTTGCTCAGAAAAAAAAATATATTAATAAGTTAAAACAATTTTCAATAACAATTGTGATATATGTTCAATTTAACGATTTACAAAACAATATTCGAAAAAAACAGGGGGAAATAACGCGCGGTTTTAAGGCGTCTACCGGGTTGCGCCGTGTTTTTGTAAGAGTGAGGCATGGAGCCAAGGTTGATGTTGACTGGTTCATCTGGTGCGGCATCGCCTCTACCGCAAGACATTGGAACTGCGTGCAGTGGTATCGTAGAACACTCGCAATACTTGCCGAGGTGATCCCATCATTTCATCAGTGGAAAGTTACCTGCAAAATCCAATACACCTTTCTATCGTAGTTTCACAGTTTTTTGAATATAATATATTCAAAAATAATTTTTAAAGCCATTTTGAGAGACTCCGAAATTATCATTCTTATAAACGTGAAGTTCTGAAACTATCATTTCGACATGGTTTGAAGTGGTACTTCTCTTCGTAAATGCACACATTAAAAACACGTTTAGAAGTTTGTTATAAAAAAGAGTTCTGCTAGCACGTTGCAACGCTGTTTACAAGAAAGGCAGGTAGAAGGGTGAGTGTTAGACAATTTTATTGCATTTTTGGTTTTTGAGCCATAACAATTAAGCCATAACAATTATTCAAATTGTATTATCAACATTTTCTCTTCGACAAAACATAGGATATATTCTTGGTGAACTACTTGGCGTAAATAATAATGGAATCTTTCATTTATTTGTCGTGCAGAATTATTGCAAGAAAATTCTTGAAAGTTATCTCTGTTGGAATAATTCTGCATTCCAAATTAATTGAAGATTCCATTACTATTTTTGTTAAGTAGTTCACCAAAAATATATTTTATATTTTGTCGAATAGAAAAATTTGATGATACAATTTGAAAAAATGTCATGACTCATAAACTGAAAATGCAATAAAATTGTCTAAAATTCACCCTTAATCATCCATCTTAACCTTCAGTATGTTCCAACCAACGGTCCATGTGTTTAATATCTACGTCTGCATAAGGGAAGTCCTCGGCTAATGATTTCTTACTTGCTGGGATGTGGTATGGATAGCATTGGTACGAGCATCGATAGTAATAATAATTATTATTATAATTTTTATTACTATTATTAAAGTTCGCAGGCTTTCGCAGTCGTATTATTTCCCGACGTTTCTGAGAGCATTGCAGCCTCCCAGAAGCCTAGAAGCTAATAATTAGAGATGCCCACCGCTTAAATGTGCGGGTAAGTACGTTATACAGGATGTAAATGAAAGTATGTTACAAACTTCGTGTGGTGATTCCTTGTCGAAAATGAAGTAGCCTACAGTTACGTAAGACGACTTTTCGCTTAGCACACTTCGTAAGGGAGCAATACGCCCTCGAAATACGAATTTAAAACTAGTTTATTGGTACAAAATCGTAAACAACATAACATTAAATCATAATTCGCCGGATACTGTGTTCTGCAAACAGTTATCGACAGTCCGTGAAAAATGTGTTTTGAATAACTTACACCTTCATCAAAATAATGGGGGTGGTCACCCCCTTTTCGGCTTAGACGTTGGTGCCAGCAGATGTTATGGACATGCAATTTCGTCTACTTGTTGTGTTCTTGTGTTATTTTTCTGTTCGTGTCTGATATCATCTGTTTGTTGTTTCGTCTCATCGTTGTGTCGCATGATACTTGGTTTTTTTATTTTATTTGTTATTAATTTCATTTATTATCTGTTTTTTCCTTGTTTTTATCTGACCCGATTCCATCTTGGAATTTCATGTTGTGTATGTATCTTGCTGACTAAGCATACTCTGCTTATTTTATGGTTCTCTTTTATTTGTTTAGTTTTCTTTGACAGTCATTCAATTTTGCAATGGAGTATGTCCAAAAAACTGAATCTAGTCATGATTTAATGTTTTGTTGTTTACGATTTTGTACCAATAAACTAGTTTGAAATTCGTTTTTCGAGGGCGTATTGCTCCCTTACGAAGTGTGCTAAGCGAAAAGTCGTCTTAAGTAACTGTACTTCATTTTCGACAAGGAATCACCACACGAATTTTGTAACATACTTCCATTAACACCCTGTATAGGCGCGCAGTGTTTTCGTAGTAGAACACATTTTTATTGCACTCACACACACCTAGGTTTGATTACCTGGTTCCGAACTTCAAGATTTCGGTTTACGTGGTTTCCCTGAATTTGTTCCGGGCTAATACTGTGATGGTTCCGTAACAAATGTCAAGGCCAATTATTTTTCCAGTTGCTGTCCATATATAGATTTTTGTGCAACCTTCACTTATAACCTTCCTCTCGGCAAAACGATAATTCAACATAAATAAAATATAAATAGGTTTTTTATAGGTAGTTCGAGATAACGTAATCAAATCTGATGTCTCTGCGGGAGAGGTTTTCGGATAGTAAAGCTATTTTCAAATCAAAATACGAGTATTTTTGAAATTCGGTTACTATAATGGATATTAACATATTAAAAATCATAAAAATTATAGCTGTCCATTTGTATGTATTTTGTGGTTTCAAGCTCTTGTTTGTCTAAAAAACCGTTTTGAATTTTTAAATGAGAACAAATCATGCCACTGACTAGCGGCGAATAAATAGACGTCCACCAATAAAACATCTACTCGGCAAAAAAAGTTCGACCTAATTATGATAAATAGTTCAGATATTATCGACTTTTGAGTGATCCAGTCGTTCGCTCTACATCTTACATTTCCAAACTATTAAGCTTCTACTGTTTTTTACGATAATTATTTTTTACGCCTAAACGAGAACAGATATCAAATATCTGTCTGGCAGTTTCGTTTAAAATATTTTTTTTACCGTGATTGCTAATATTTCTAAGCAAGAAATTACAAATTTCGACTAAAAAGTCAATTAACCAGAATTTGGTTAATTGCATAATTAGCTAAAACCGTAGTATTTACAGCCTTGAAAAAAAAATCATCCGGCATGGGGAAGACGTTCTTAAACAAAACTTCCAGACAGATTTTTTATGTCTGATCTCGTTTAGGCGTAAAAAAAATTATATAGCTTAAAATAGAAGACATTACAGAGCATGGCCTTAAGAGTGCCCGCAAGTGCACATGCCTTCCAGGGGGAAATTTTGGAGGCCACTAGTACTCGCTGTCAGCCAGTAACGAGCTCACATTTATAGTCTGTCTCATAAAAGAATTCCATTTTTTGACAGTTGTGTTGGTATATATTTTTAGAGTTGTTTCCATGAAATAAACAGTGTTTTCCTCTGCCACAAGTGACTTTTGCACAAAAACACTTGGCTGGGTCTCAAACCAATCAATTTACCAAATTTCAGGAAACATTCCACACACACAAAGAAAGAAAATATGTGATATGGACATATGTCCGGAAAAGTAATTTCCTGCAGAAATTGGTACACAAAAAGCCTTCAAAACTGTCAAAAAAATGGAATTCTTCCATGAGACAGACTATAACTGCGGATAGCTAGAACCAGAACGAGAGAAAGATGGGTGGTACAGTAGAAGGGAAAGTGCTGGCCGACCAGAAGCAGTCATTAGCTGTTATCTCGCGAGCGCGGGCAACACCCATCAGATAACGGCGCAAGGGCCGTATCGGCTGAGGAACGAAGTAGATGTAATCGAACACGCGCTGTCATTGGCCGGCCGGGCGCCAATTTCATCACTGTAACGAAACTTCCTCAAATGTTCAGGAAGTAATTAACCTAAACGCAGTATCTGACAGTTACCATACTTCCACCTTGTCAATATACAGCCTTTTACAGTTGTTACAATAAAAGTCTGATAACTGTTTTGTAATAAAGAGTGCTACCATGGATTTCTGCGAAACAATTCTACCATACCTACTTTCTTAGCGCTCCTATACGAACGTGTGGTAAATTTTCAAACTGTTTTTAGACTGTATAGTACCGCTGGGTCATTCACCAGTTCAGGGTAAAATCGTTGGTTTTTGAGGTCCTAATAAAATTCATCAACTGCTAACAATTATATTTTGTAGCTACATGGTCGTCACATATTGAAAGTTATGGATGGAACTTTGGCAATTTGCTTGCTACATACAAGTGGTTCGAGATACAGTGAACACTTTTTAAATACCAGTAAAATTTTTCCTTTGAGATACTTAATAGTTCGCTGTCACTTTTTAACGTAAGCATAATTATATACACTCTAAAAATAGTTAGTAAATTTACCACACGTGCTTATAGGAGCGCTAAGAAAGAAGGTATGGTGGAATTGTTTCCCAGACATCCATGGCAGTACTGCTAAACTTTTCAATAAAACTAATTACTTAACGTTTTGGGAAGTTTTTTTACAGTGAAAGTAATAATGAAAGTATGTAGCTTGTGTCGTGAAGTTAATGTCTGAAGGCACAATAGAGAGTTATATTAAAATATTATTCCAGAAACGGTGGTATTCAGAAGGGCACACTTGACCGTAAACTACATATAGTTACATAGAAACGCTGTAATTTCAAGTGATGGAAGGATTGCGATAGGCCGAGCAAAAATATTTGTCAGTACCAGAAGTGTGCTCGCAGTTAAGATATTTGTGATTTTTAATTAGTCCCAGATAAAGTTTGTTTTCTTGCCATTGCTTGTGGCTATATTTTCCTACCATGAAAAATTTCTTACTCGAATAGTATTCACGTAAGGACATGTCAAAGTCAGAACACGCACGCAACGGGGACGTAGAACTAACTGAAACAAAATGACTTTCTGAAATAAGAAAATGTTAAGTATAAATTCACTGTTGTTGGTTGGCTACGTTAGCAAATTTGTATTAAGGTAGTTCTAGCGAGGAAAAATTATAATTTTATATTTATGTAAAATAGGGTTACTTTTGTAAGCAATGCTTGAATGTACGTTTTCCTCTTACGAAAAAAAAAAAAATAGCTTCGCCGGTTTTCCCATAATGGCATTTTAAAGTCAAAAGTTGTATATTTTTAATTCACAAAAAGTTTGGAAACCAATGAACTTATAGAACGGAAATAATTCACGTTATAACTACATATCTCGAGCTACTGCTTAAATAATGTAAAAACTCATTACAAAAGGTTTTTGTATTTAAGAAATCTAAAATATACTATTTTTTTATATTTTTAGCAATTTTTTTGTTACAAAAATGTTGTATAATGCGTTTTTATGTGTTTCAAGCCGTAGACCGTGACATATAGTTTACATGATATATATTTTTTTTAATTTCTTCTCCATGTAGGCTGATTTTTTTTTCAGAGTAGTAAATACTATGGTTTTATCTAATTATGTAGACTAATTAACGAAATTGTGGTTAATTTACTTCTTGGTCGAAACCGTATAATTTCTTGATTCGAAAAATTACCTATCACTGACCATTTTCAACAAAACTGCAAAAACCTGCTTTCGATGTCTGCTTTCGTTTAAGCTTTAAAAAAATAATTATCACGACACCAGTCTTAAGTCCCACAAATTCTGTAAATTAGGAGTTGCTTCTCGGTCAGGATTTACTTGCTTGCAGGTAAGAGACTACAGAATCTCCCCATTTAAGGAGAAAATTAGGGGGTGTAATTAGTTGTAGGGAATTTGAGAATAGGTGTAACCTGGGTAACTGTCATATTTCCGACAAATATTAATTTTGCGCCCCCTGGTAAAGTCATACACTGCTAAAAGTTTCCGTGAATTTCCGGGTAACTTTACGGAAATGTCTGTTTAACTAACGGAAATATTATTTTATAACACTGTTATACATAATTTATTTTCATTAATTAAACACGTGTAAAACTGCGAGAAGAAACTAAATAATAACCGTATGCATTATTATGCCTGCGTCCTAAATTAGTCTCATAAGTATGCGAGTATCCATAGCTAGTTTCCTTCCGTAAATTAACGGACACTTCTGGGGAATTTGTTACAAGCACTTCTTCGTAAAACAACGAAAATTATTTTTAACGGTTACACCTAATGTTTGTGAGAGTTTTTAGCAACTGTTGTTTAGTACTCCTTATTAGCATACTAAAAGATTCCATTAGCATTCGGTACCGTTTGAATACTCTCATGGACACGGTTTTAATTTTTAACGGAAATGTATCGTTAATAAACGGAGGATACTTGCGCGGAAAATGTCGTAAATTTATGTCTTAGGGAGATGTAAATATTACGGCTATATTTTAATAACATCACCGGTGAATCTGCAAATATGTAGAAATGAAATTGTCACATTATTGACACGTACATATGGCTCAGTATCCGGAGAAATTTTACCAGGAATTCCGTAAATCGACTGAGAAAAAATTTCACATTATAGGCACCCCTTGCAAAACTGTCGATGGCAAAAGGAGAATACGTTCTCCTTATGCTTGTACACAAATTTACAAACAAAACTATTATTTCGTAACGAATTTTCTGTTTATTCACAGGCTGAAGTATTGTGATTACCAGTAGGCCTATTACTATTTCAATTTGTAACGAAGTTTCTGTATATTTACAGGCAGTTGTATTATGTTTACAGAGATTACTATTTCAATATGTAACGAAGTTTCTGTACACTTGTTGTGGATTCACAATGCCCCGACGAGGTAGAAACAACAACTCCGACACAACAATTACTTAAGCAAGACAGCCACGACGATTCTGGTAGCGTTCACAATGCTCCGACATGCCGACATGCGGCTCGTCGTGGTGTGGCCGTCGGCAGTACCAAAAAGTAGACGCCACAATATTTTACTAAATGTATTATAATCAGCTGTTTCATGAAAGCACGAATGAAATTATAAAAAAAAAATTGTCGCAAAATAGAAGGCAACACAAACATAATGCATAATGTTCTTCGCTGAAATGAAAGTAAATTTAAAAAAAAAAACGGTCATTTATTATCTATTCGCAAACAACCTAGTTGCTTTGTTTATAAAAAAGCTATGAGTATCTGGCGCGAAAATTAACTGAAGTTTATCTGTTTTCGAAGTTTTATTGTAAACAAAACATTTTTATACAAGTGAAGTATACCAAGTATTTTCAGTTGCAAGTAAATTTCTGTTTCTAATGTTGCATTTCCTTTCCCTGCAAGGCCCGACACGGCGAAAATTATAAATAGAATCTACTTTCGTCGGGCTGTCGGGGCAGTAATTTTGTCAGACTGATATTTGCTTTTTATTGGTTGCTTATCAGGTTTTGCTGTTGCGTCGGGCTTGTCGGGGCGTTGAGAAACCACCTTTTTTTTCATACATACGAGATTTCTGTATATTTTCTGACAGTTGCATTATGTTTACGAAGATTACTATTTCAATATGTAACGAAGTTTCTGTGCACTTGCATACAGTTGTGTTACGATGATGACGATCCGTATGCTTAGCCTATACATAACTATGTTTCTGTATATTCTTAGGGAGTTGCATTACATTTACGAATAATACTATTTTATATATAATGAAAATTCTGTATATTTACAGGATGTCCATTATGTTTACGAACATGGTAATTTTTATGTCCAATGAAATTTCTGTGTATTGCTGACAGTTTTGGCATTTTTACGAAGACGACTTTTGTGAATAACAAAGATTCAGTACACTAACAGACACTTTCTGTTTGGGCCTATTTACAAAGAATTGGGTTTTTGTGAGTAACGAAATTTTCTGTATATTACATACCATTCTTTAATAAATACGGGGGAAAATTATGATATGAAACGAAATTACTGTACATTTACGAAGATCCACGGATAAATTTTAGCGGTACTTTTACGTAACTAAACTGTTTTTCTAACAGTGTATACATTACCTGTTCAGACAACCTAACTTACAAGTTCCTTGAACAAATGTGCGAGTTAACTCGTCTTCCAGGGAATTCGGTCGCCTTCTTCCTCAATTGTTTATTTCGAGGAGCATCTCTTCGCTCTCCCTTCTTGTAATGCCTGCTTAATCCTTGTCCCCTGCTTAAACTGTGGCGCTCTCGTACGACACATTGTCTAGTTTCATACCCCTTCACCCTTCTCACCCCTCCCCACCCCAATCCAACCGCAATAAATACCCGGCCTTGTATTCCTAGAAGTTGTGGAGGCTGGTAAGTTCAATGTGTCGCACTGCGAACATAAGTCTTCAAAGCACGCTGCTAGTACCAACAGCCGTATTTTCACTGTCGAACTGGTAACAAGCTGGTCACTAAAGTTTGTACAGGAACGATTTGATTCAAAAGCAAGAGCGAAAATTTATCTATTGTAATCTTTATTTATTTTGTATTTTTACGTGTTTTCGAACAACCATAAGGCCTTGGCATAGGTGAACGAGGAAAAGGAAGGAGTCCGCCAGGGTCTTTTATACAACTATCCCAGCATTCACCTGGAGTGATTTCGAGAAATCCTCTAAAGCGAAATCAAGATGGCCGGAGCCGGGGATCAAACCCGGGTCCTTCCGAGTGCAAGGAGAGTGTTTTATAACTGCTCAATTTTGCACTATTATAAAATACAATATTAAACACTTGTGGCTGTAAGGCTGGCACGGACATTATAAAAATGTATATGGTTCTAAATTCATTATAGATTGAAACAGCTTGTAGACGCGGACAAACTGGCATCTGTGTATGTAAAACAAACGTTTTAAACCATGTCAATATCACTATTCAAATGAGGGAAATAAAATATTTCACCTTACAACAGGTACAATTTAAACAATGGGTAGAGATAATGCTATATATCGAAAATGTTTTGTGCCTATAACCTTGAAAACGCCGTAGTTCCTCGCAACATATACAGATCTACGATTTTATGGCGAAAAGAATTTTGTATCAATTTGTTTCAGTGTCTTATGTACAGAGTTGCAGTTCTGCTTCAAGGTCAGTGAGAGGATGTTTTAACTGGCACTTGCCTTGGGTTCTACTGGCAAATCAGAGACGTGTGGTGTCACAAATGTCCTACTCTGATTGGTGCAGTCAAATGAGAGACGTGCCTGAACAAAGTCACGCTGCTAATAACCATGAAGGAAAGATGCCGATGTGTAGGTAAGGTATTGAGACGAAATTGTGCAAAAATCTTTTCGCGACAAAGTCGTGGCTCTAAACATAATATGATTCGGTTATATACTTCTGACACAGCGTAGTTGTCTGCAGACCAATAACAGGCATCACATATTACAACATCAGGATTCTTATTGGCTCAGTCAAATAGGGAAACAGTTCCAAGCACAAGCTAAAGCCAAAAATCTTCTGGTAAGCTGACTTTGTGTTTAAATCCAGCGAACAGACAAGTTTTCCCGCGATAAACCATCATTTGAGATGATGGTTCATCGCGAAAATGTTTTGGACCATCATACATTTTGTAGTTTCTTGCAACATATATGAATGGGTGATGCATGTCTGATAGAATGCAGCTGTCTGCAGACCAACAACAGGCATCATCAAATATTATTTAAAAGTGGGATTTTAATTGGCTCAGTGAAATAGGGCAACAACTCCACATACAAGAGAAAGCCAGTAATCATCTAAAAAGCTGAACGTGTGTTGAAATACAGCATACAGCTAAGTTTTCCTGCAATAAACTATCATCTCTAACAATGGGTTGACGAATACTACTTTTCACTGTTGCTGTATTTCCGATAATGAAAACATCCTAAAGGACAAGGACTCGTGGAAGAAAGCTGTCCAGGTGTTTCAGACCGATATTTCATTTTGCTTTTACCGGCATAAAACAGGGCGTGAAACACACGTTAACATTAAAAGCATTTATTGAAATGTACAAAATTTGTAAATCGGTATACATAAACCACAAAAGGCCAATCGTAAATATTTTCCCAACTTACTGTTTCTTAGGTAAATTACATATATTTGTTTTTGTACGCGGTTCGCGATAAAGTGAGCACTTAAAGCTCTGATTACTTTAAGCCAATTAGTCTTTTTTGTCACTTTTTAACACAAACGTAGCACATAAGTAATTATCAACAGGAGTGCACTTAATTCTGTTTAATACCAAAGGTACACAGTTATGTATAATTTATGTTATTGGTAATAATTAGAGACACTGGAAAATCGCGAAAATATTTAACATAGACTCCAATAGACTGTAGTATCTCAATAGTGACACGTGTGAATAGTTTTCTGACAAATCACGCACGTGCTGTGTTAAAACTGTACTGTTCTAATTGTGTCTGTTGAAGAGGGACACAGTGCTTCATATAAACAATAGCCAATATACGTCGAAAACTTTCAGTGTTATACATAGTATGTTGGAGCCTCGCAAACAATCAACTTTTCCCGCGATTTACCAGTGTCTCTAGTAATAATGTTAAATATGTAGGCTATAATGTTTTAAACAGAGCTACCAGTACGTTTTCACTCCTAAAACATTAACAAATATGTCAATTACCAAATCATTCAGAAGAAACAAATCATTCTAATACATTTTGTTCAAAACAGGAATTTTTTTGATGTTTCCTTTTGAACTTGTGCATCAAAATGTTAATATTCCAGACTAGGCGGTGTTCAAAGGTCCCCACTTTACGCAAATAGTTTATATGTAGCAACCCGCAAAGATCGCGTTGTCATCTGTTCTCAGGCTGGACACCAAGTTGCTCTGTGTTCATCTCAATTCTGCTGTTGGCCGGCAGTTTGTGTGCCACGTCTTGAAGGACTTTTAACCAATAATTATAGAGGATTGTATACCACGAACATTTTTCGTGCCAACATACCCTTGAAAACGCTGTAGTTTCGTGCAACGTGTATCATGATTGGGTGATATACACCTGACACGACGTAGCTACCTGCAGACTAATAACAGACATCAAATATTACAAAAGTGGGATTCTTATTGGCTCAGTCAAATAAGATAACAGCTCCACGTACAAGCGAATGCCAGTAATAGTTGATATGCTGAACGTACGTTGATATCTACCAAACAGTTGAGATTTCCCGCGATAAATTATCTTCTTTGCCAATAATATATGGTCACCTGTAAAATGCCAACTATCCTGTAATGCGGGCTCACAAAGATATCAATGCACAGAGCCAATAATGTCACGGAGTTTATTGGGATGATCATATGCCTGTGGATTCTAGCCTGTCGCTAGATAGTAACGCGAAATTCGCATATATATATATATATATATATATATATATATATATATATATATATATATATATATATGTGTGTGTGTGTGTGTGTGTGTGTGTGTGTGTGTGTGTTTGTATGATGCTTACTGCGGTAAATAGGGGGATTTTCACCGAGAGGTTTAACATTGACATCGATGATGAGAATGATGAGGTGGGTATGAAGCAACGGTGTGATACCGAGGTAGTAGATAGTAATGTGAGTGGGCTTCAAGTCTCGTCGACAGCGAGGTCTTCAGAGACGGTCAGACACAGTCATAGCCGTCTTTAGTAGAAGGCCGCGACCTTAGATCTGGCAACCCTGTAAGGAAGGGTCATTTCATCACTTCTTCGGTCTCACCAACGGGGGTGGCTTCCCCTGATTCGCAGGTGTGTAGGACAGACGAACAAATCAGATACAGACATTGCCTTTGGAGAGCTAAAATAAGAATTAAAATTACCCTTGTGTGCAGGGTTGCCAAATATAAGGCCGCGGCCATCTACTAAAGACGGCTATGACTAGACACATGCAAAATTCGCGTTATCATTTGACAGCTGACAAATCTCTTTCCTATACATAACGGAGCATAATACGTGATTCAATTGGCCACGAACTTTTATGTGTTGTCATTAACGTGTGTTACGTAAGCATTCTCCGCGGCAAGTCACGACAATATCGGCCAGCGGGAGACGTCGAATGAGCCTATAGTCACTTGGAGTCTAGTCATCTGTCAGAAAATAACGCGAATTATGCATTTATCTAGCTATGACACAGCTTAGTACAATGAAAGGAACTGGGAGAGGAGTAGGAAATTACTTTTGTTGAGAAACCACCCCAGCATTCGCCTGGAGCGGTTTCGGGGAACCATGGAAATTCTAAATTAGGACGGCCGGAGCCGGGTATCGAACCCAGGTCCTCCCGAATACGAGTCCAACGTGTTACCGTTGCGCCACCTCGCTAGGTATCAAGGTAGTTGACATGAAAACAGCCAGAGAACATCAAACATGCACACCTGGGCAGCTGTTGTCTTCCAAGAGTGCGTGAAGAAACTTTGGTCATTACTTAAGAGCGCCTCCTACAACATGTTTCAAATGCGTGGTAATGTGTATGAAAATGTGTTTCTTACGAAGTTATTCCATACGTGATCAATGTGCAAACGTATGACAAGAAAACACATTTCGGCCAAAGATGGAATGTCATTGTTAAGACATCACACTCATTAACACCACATTTTCGTAGACCTCCAAAATGGTTTAAAACGGCCTTTTTAGACGGCCGTACTTCAAAATGTACTAACCGGATGTATGCGAAGCTCCGATAGAAACCTGCATTGAACTTTTCCACAGACTTTTCACCATAAAAAATGTATTTATGTCCCGTAGTAAAAACAGATCGGGAGGAACCTTGCACGCTAGTTCAGCGCTTGGCTCGTAGTGACGATGTGGTATTTGATGAGGTCGCCCTTATAGGTGCGTCGCTTCTGAGTCTCTAACGCGCGAAACTGCTCAAGGTAGGCGGCACCTTTAACAGTGAAGTCTTCAGCGCTGATGAAGAATCATATGAGGTGAATATGGAGCGGCATCCGAATGGGCGGTGGAAACTGGAGGTCCCTGAGAAAAGCCGCCGACCGTGGACTTGTCCGGAACGATTCCCACGTGCGAATATCAGGGTCGACTCCACCGGGAATCAAACCCGGATCACCTTGTCGGTAGGAGAGCGCTCTGATCACTGCACCAACCACAGTCCCCTTCAAGCTCTAAGAGAACGTAACTTTGGGGAAACGTTTGTCAAACTCCGTACGGTCACAAGAAAGAAAATTAATCTCTCTACACGAGGCGTGAACATGTCTGTCCAGGCACCGTATGTGATTTTGTGTTAGGAATGGATGAAACGCATCAAGGGCATTCAAGTGGCAAAAATGAATAACTTTATATTTGACCTAGCGTTATTTTTGTAGACATTACTTTTGACTACATTATGTACGAGTCAAAATATTTTACCTCTTTCCTATAGCCACATGTCAAAGTCAAAACGCAAGTTTCTGTAGCAGACAAAAAACAACTGACTTATTCCAATGAAATAATTAACACTTAAAGGTGCTGAAAGATTTAAATACGCATTACGAAATGAAATTCTATTTTTAAAAACATTGCAGTAAATTTATAAAATTGCCTTAATTTATTTTTTTTTCTTTTAATGTAAACGAATTTCGTTGTGTTTTCCAATTGTTTAGAAAATGACCCATACTATCTTATTTAGGTGTTAAGTAATTTCGTTCGAGTAAGTCTGTTTGTATCTGTTACTTGTATGTTCTCGTAACGTGCACATTTTGACTATGACATGCTATGCTATGGGAAGACTACGAGAATTAAAAAAAAAAAAAAAAAAAATTCACACGTAACGTCTACACAACGCTATGTCGTACAAATATAAAACTATAAATTTTTGCCTCTTGAACACCCTTAATATTTCTGCCGTGTTTTACTCTGACCACACACTTTCCGTTCCACTCGCATACGTGAGGACAGACGTGAAGAACAACAAACTCTACGACGATATCATCAACAGTCTCATCCGTCACCTCTCTTGTGTATCTATCCTATGTATAACCGTCAACCTCTGCGAATTATTTTGTCGCAAAGTTGATAGTACTGAAATAACCGTGGGGATAAGTTAGAGAGTAGGTCTGCACACACAACGGACAGGACTAAACTTCATAAGTTAAACGACCAATGAACGAACGTAACAGAACAGGCCAAATGGCGGGAAAGAAATATCCGTGTATACAGTTACGCAGAAATATAGAATTCACGCTATAGACACATTTTACACTTTTCTCCTAAGAATTTAAAAAAAGGCGAAAAAATAAAATAATCAAATATGGAAGCATACTTACTTTCTTAACAACTCCTATACACCGATGTGCTAAATTTACAAATATTGTTTTTACAGTGCAGAACATGTCCGATATTTTGGTGCAAATTACTTCCGTTTGAACGGAGGGTCCTGTTAGTTGTTCTACACAGGTCTGTAACGATGATAAATATTGTGTAAATCATATATTCAGTTGTGCGAAAAATCATCTGGCTGATCATAAAAGCAATAACTGTCATATTTACGTACATAATGACTACAAGGAAGCATAATTGTCACTAGTTTACAAGATAAGTGTATTATATATATGTATATATATATATATATATATATATATATATATATATATATATATATATATATATATATATATATGCTGTTAAGTTGTCCATTTTAATTCAAACATAAATAAAATTATGTTGTAACATGTAACTTCGTTAGAGTCACAGCAGTTGCTCAAAATAGTTGTTTTAGAATTAACTCCACTCAGAATATAACATATTTACTTAGTATTGTTCTATTGAAAAGGTTATATCTTTGCTGAGTGAAGTTAAATGTACAGCGAATATTTATATTTGATTTGTTTACAAGAAAAAATTACCGTTTAAGTTATATATTAATATGTACAGACTCTTACTAGGGAATTATTAATTTTGCCATTTAAGTTTTATACTGACCGAGATCAGGGATGCGGCCTAGTAGGAAGCAAGTATTTTTGGATTGTTAAAAAAATAACTATGTTTCACGGTGTCGCACTAACAAAAGCCAATAGAGACTTAGCAAAGGGTTGTTAGGAACGACTAGTGAAAAATTATTTTAAAAAAGTTTGATTCTGGTAACGTACAGGATAAGACGTATCCGACTTTGGCTCTGGAGAAAACGACGACCGGACCCATTCCTAGGCTATTGGTCATCTATCCGGGAGGATGGAGAAGTACTTCCTGACCTAGAGGACAGTCTGCAGGATTCCTGATGTACTGAGAGGTACAATTTCCATGACGGGAAGGATGTTCATCGGTCCAGGACCAGTCACCATCGCAGTCTCTACATTGTGCCTGTTTAGGGCCTGAGTTTGCCCTCATTAGTCCGAGGGAGGGCTATACCCTCTGTCCGTGGTGGAAACCACGATAACCAGGTTTCTTTCGCCATCTGCTAAATGTTTCCTGAACTCAGGAGAGTTCAGGATTTTGAAACGAGCCTACTTAAAAACGTGGTGAGTTTTTCAGTCCCCTCGACACCCAGGAGCTTCGTAGATATTGTAATTACTTCAGTCTTCAACGTAATTAGAGTCAGCAGTAGAAGTGCCACATTCTCACGGGAATCCCTAGAAGATAAGAACACTCAAGCCGGAGCATAGATACTAACTCTATTGAAGAAATCTACATGATAATAGCTAGCTTGTTCTCATTAAGGTCGTTCTGTTTTAATGTTGCCAGGGAAGTATAAATTTAGAAATCTTGACGTAATACAAATATGGTAATTTTCAGATAACTGATAGCTGATCTAGTAAGAGTCTATAGTATCCCCACTGATGTCAAACATGGATTATTCAGATCCACAGTTTAATTTTAAAATATTATCCACTTTCATTTGTATATAGTTAAACTACATTAATTTTGTCTTCATTTATAGTCGGGATTTCAAGAGAGCCCAAGTTATCTTTACAAGATATTGTTGTTTAGGGTCTGTTCTGTTCAATACAAATAAAACTCATTTTCTGTATCAGGAAAAGAGAAATAGTTCAGAAAATTATTTTTTTTATATTTTCTGTGTGTATTTCTTATGTATGGAAAGAGGGCTCACGTACACTCAAAGTTATATATTACAATGTTTATATAATGGCTATTAAACATTAACTGAAGCCATCAATAAGTTACCTGCTAGAAAAAAAAAACTATCTGTAAAAAAAATGTGTGGATTTAAAACTGTTTTAATTTCATTACAGCCTACTTGTGATGATTTGTACAAAATTATATATTGCGTCGTGCAGATGTTTTATACGCTATTGACACTTTGGCGCAATCTCTATGTAAAATGACGAAAACTTCTTCTCAAAAGGGAATGGTGCTCTCATTTGCCAACACAGACAAGCACAGCACTACAATTCAATAGATGAAGTGAGAACTCTATAATGTAGTAAAACGTTTTCAAAAGAGGTTAAATTAAGGCACAATTTCACGGCGGAAAACCAGAAATTGTGTGTGGGTCAGAAACTCTACTTTTATCTGGATGAAAAATTACATTAGAAGAATGGGGAAAGAAAGAATATCTTGCGTAAAATATTAGGTCCAACCAGGAACAAAGACAGAGTTGGGTTTTGGAGCCAAAAAGTGAACCATACACTATCTGTCCTTAAACAACTGACGAGATCAGGAAAAGACGAGTTGAAGTCTACGCACGTCTAGAGGGTATTAATGGAGGTAGATTAACAAGGAAGAACAGACAAAGAAAATAGGATGGCGATGAACTGCAGATTAACGAGGAGACCTTACTCGACTGAGAAAGCTCAGACTGGAAATAAAGAAACTCTAAGGTTTCAGGAGGATAAAACAAACAGAAGAACTGGAGTCAAATGGTTAGACAAAAAAAACTCGTTCTGAAAAAAAAGAGAAATTTGGAGGAGGATGAAGGAGAAAAGGAAAGTGTAGTCCTCTTCCACGGTCCTTAGTTGGCCAGTATAGGAAAAATATGTGTCTATGAAAATATTTTTATCCGTATTAAACTTTGAGTGAACATATGAATCCGGATTGAAATTATATTATAAATACACCCTAAATATACTGAAGGAAGAATTAAGTGAGACAACAACGGACTCAATTGAACGATGACAAAGTATGCACCATATAGAGCCCAAAGTTTTATTTTTTTGACTTCGAAAGAAACACGGTAAATATATGAATATGCTCACTAAGATGAATGACCTTGCTGGGCAACATACTTAAATTTTCTTATTTTCAAGGTTAGTTTCATAGTTTTTTCTTCGTGCTAGAATTGTATGAGTCAATCTAAATGACTCAAGGTCACAAATGACCTTCCAGAAACTATTTACATTAACTGTCACACACTGGGTTTGATTTAAATGAGCATAATTGTCCGAAGTTGTTGATACTCCGAGAAAACATAGTTGAAGGCCAATTTTTGTGATTAACCTTTAAGCGAAATCGTTCACCTACTGTGTTGATGCTATGCATCGTCTAACATACGTCCACATCGCTTAAGAAAAGGCATTATATAATCTTGTAGGCAATGGCTAGAACATGCAACTGTAAACACTGTAAACAAACTTCCTAAAATGTTTATGAAGTAATTAACCTGAACGCAGTATGGAACAGTTAACATACTTCCATCTTGTAAATATACAAACTTTTACACTTGTTACAATACAAGTCTGGTAACTTTAGTACACATTTGATTGTTTTATAAAAAGTTTATGAGTGCTACCATGGATGTCTGGGAAATAATTCTTCTATACCTACTTTCTTAGCGCTCCTATACGCACGTGTGGTAAACATACAAACTATTTTTAGGGTGAAGATAACCAAACGTACTGTACAAATATATCTACTAGGACCTGCAGCAAGCTACGGTCTGCCCCCTTAGGCGGAAGCCTTACTCGATCTACTCTGTAGAATAGACATTATTCTGAAATCGGTCGGAAACCTTGTGCGAGTGCAGCTTGGCGCTGTCCGGAATCTCAAGATATTCAACTCGATCTCTTCGTCGGACTAAGATGTTAATTCTACTTCAGGTTAGAAAGATAAATGTTAAAAGTTCCTCACATGGAAAATTTATGCCGCTTGAGCGCTGGGTGCAAACCGACCAATCACAGAGCTTTCCTGAATCTTAAGTTCCATAAAGTTGATAATTCAAAACGCGAAATTGGTTTATTTTCACTTTAAAATTAACTTAAACGACTTCTGTATTTTTCCCAGCCTATTTAAATGTAATTTTACTTCAGTTTCGTATTTTTCTGGTCCCTTTGCGATAGCAGCGAAACTAGCGGTAGTAATTTTCCCTGTGTCAAACTCTCCCATAAGAAAACACATTTTCTTTCTAACCTGTAGTAGAAATAGCCTTAGTCGGATCCACTCAGGTCTACCCTGCTCGCGAGCAGGTAGAGAGCTATGAACATGTCACTGGCAACCAATGAGCGTTCCATTCGCTACAGCTCATCCCTAGTCATGTACAGTTTTAAAATCACAAGTAAAAAATAAAACGTGTGATTGCTCATTTTCTGGCAGTGTCGTACTGTTAAAAAGGTAAATTAAAATTCACACCCAGCCATTCTTTGTAAAGTTGGTTGAAGTCAAGGCAAGAGGCCATTACGTCTCGTTGAGAGCGATGTCATTAGTGACAGTAACACACGATTTCATACAAGGACAAAATCTGACAGAGATATCGGCCATAATCTTTGCGCTATTTCCCTTGGCCGAGCTTGTTGGAGATTTGCCTTCAGGCCACGAGGTTCCAGTTATGCGCTATGGGTGTATCGTGGCGAAACAGGAAAATGCATATAACATGTAGATAAACAGAGGCTCACATGTGTATACAGAAAATAAAATATTTTGAAAGGCACTTGAGTGCACGTTGATTAAAGTAGACGATATCAAAATATTTAATATTTTTGTTGACGAGAAGACTGGAGGAGTTAATCTAATAAAAATGTGGCCAGAAGAAAGTAACTCAAGTATGGAATACATTATATATGTATTAATCACTAGGCCATTTGAACGCATATATTTGTAACATCTTAAATTTATGCAAATAGTTAACTCTTGATTAATTCTAAAAGCGGCGGTTGCGTCACAGAACTTTTAATTAGGCAATTCCTTATTCCTGTGGGATTTTTTGGAGGTTAACTCTAGCACTTTTGTATAGTTTACAGTAATAGCACGCACTGTAAAAATTTGGTTTAATAATTACAGGTCTGCCAGATCGGCAACTGAAATTCGCTGCTTCTTCATATTTTGCCGCAATTTATTTAAGTAGGCCACCAGCATACAAGTCTTCGAGTTTAAGTTAGCTTGGGAAAAAAACCGAACATCCAATAAGTAGATCCGATCACGTGACCAATGCTACTTAGTAGATTATACCCACTACGTCTGTTGTACATGTGATTCCGAATTAAATGGCTCATCGAAGGTTTCAAATTTCTTGTACCTTTCACGTCAACCTCTAAGTTTACGAAAATCTGAAACTGTGTCGTAAGGTGGTTGCTGAAATCTGCAACCTACCCTTACCTGAAGAGATCCAAGAAGATCGAAACACGAGTACGTCATTCTTATCCTTGGACGGGCCTTACGGTTTAGGATACGAATTGGGATTTCCAATTGCTATATTCCCACCGTAGCGGGTGGTGTATCGTGCGGAGCACACACGTCCAAAATACGCACTCTTGAACATGACAGATGCCAGCTATTGGTCTCCGACCGATTCTCACCTCTAACGGGGGTGGTTTCCGAAGTTGAAGTTCCCAAATACGGACAGGGGATTGGAAGGTCGCTGGTCTTCCTGTCTCGTATTGTAATGTCATGTTCGTTTCGACTTCAGAGAGTTCTACGTCTCATAGTCTCATCAGGTGTGCAATTTAGCACACTACGATATGTGACTGATCTCAAAATTAACAGAGGTACACTGTTTCTTGTTAAACTGTGTTTCTTGACGGTATGTAATCGAAGGTTTCAAATTTCTTGTACCTTTCACGTCAACCTCTAAGTTTACGAAAATCTGTAAACCGTGTCGTAAGATGGTTGCTGAAATCTGCAACCTACCCTTACCTGAAGAGATCCAAGAAGAGACGTAGAACTCTGTGAAGTCGAAACGAACATGACATTACAATACGAGACAGGAAGACCAGCGACCTCCCAATCCCCTGTCCGTATTTTGGAACTTCAACTTCGGAAACCACCCCCGTTAGAGGTGAGAATCGGTCGGAGACCAATAGCTGGTATCTGTCATGTTCAAGAGTGCGTCTTTTGGACGTGTGTGCTCCGCACGATACACCAATTCATGCAAATGGTTTCCGCAAGAGTGCATGAAAAAAAGATGACGTCAAAATAGGAAAATGAGGGAATTTTTAGTCGGCGGTCTTGTTCTATTTCGACTCCAGTCTGAGTTCAGTCCAATCTGAAATTTTACTTTTAAAAGCGGGTGTTGGAATGGAGTGGAAAATTTTTATTGTTTTAGTAATTTTTTATTTGAAAAACGTGTGCTTTGTGTCATAGATGAATATTGAGACTATTTTTACAGTAATAACAATTTTCTAGCTTGCTTAGTTTTTGTATGATGGCAGCTAAAAGCCGAAATTTGCATAAAACTGTTTTATACAAGAAACAAAAAACAAATAACTCACAGAAATGAAATAATTCACAGTGAATAACAAGGTCATGGACTACATCAATGCATTGAATATGATTTGAATTTTAAAAAATTGAATTTAAGATGAAAATATTTTAAAATTATATATATATTTAAATACAAAAAATTTAAATGCTGGATTTTGTACATGTCTAGACGTAGCCATTGACACTGTTATTAAGTGTTAATCACTTCATTTCTGTGAGTCTGTTGGTTTTCGTTTCTTATATAAAACCATGTTATGCAAATTTTGGTTTTGACATGCCACTGTACAAAAACGATGAAAGCTAGAAAATGTTATTTACTATAAAAATAGTTCTAATGTATGTCTATAAAACAAATCATATCTCGTACAAATGTTAAAAAATATTAAAACCATTAAATATTGGTGTGAACTCTCCCTTTAAATACATTAGACTATATCTTACTGAAGTTTTACCAAAGGTATGAATGACAAAGGATAACAATGAAGGCGTGCAAAGTTATGCTGCTTTGACATACATGTTACTGAACTTAGTACAGAAACTCCACCCAGTTCTTCTCCACGGTAATTTCGTGTTCAGAATATAATCACAAACGTGGCATTGAAATTCACAAAGGAAGCAACCCCGTAAATCATGTAAAAGCAGACAAGTTTTAATATACTGGTTTTTACATCTTGTACATCTGTATTCAATTACCTAGAAGTACTATACTGCAAAATTCAAAATGACAAGTAATTTGCGCAGATTTTAACCGGGAAAATGTAGTTTTCCTTGCTTTGAAAGGTATTTACCGCCATTCGGGGTAGTTTCAAGACGTTGGCTGTGATATATTTGTTAGATGAATTATAATAGACAAGATCATAGTGGAGTTTCTGTACTGACTTCTGGAACCACCTAAAGTATATGCAGATAGGCTATGTTGCCACCAATTTTATTAACTTGAACGAAATGCAGCCACAAGTAAAATTCACCAGTGAAATAATGACTATGGCAAAAACTGTTAAGAATATCTCGTAGTAATTGCTGAAATCGTCCCAGTTTTGCTACAATGGTAACATCATTAACAGTCAAAACTGCCAAGTATCATAACAAAGGCGCCGGTCCTGCAGTAACGTGCGCCTGTCATAACACGCAGCCAGCATGGCCCGGTTTGAAGAAGACCTCCGCGTCGTTGTGGAGCGACGTCTCATTGATTCGACTTGTTGACCGGTTTGACCAGCCATACTGCTAGCCGGAAAATTTCGTCGCACACCGATGTGTGGACATTTCCTATGAGTAGGGACTTCTGTTTTTGGTGAAAATATTTCTGCATCAGTTTGCTTCAGTGCCTCGTGTGCACATCTGCAGCTCTGCTTCATGGTCAGTGATTGGCTGAATTTAACTCTCGCGTGTCTTAACGTTTTACTACAAATCTCAGACGTGTGTTATTCACAGCAACCGTATTCTGGCTGACAGGGTCAAATGAGAAACGTCTTCACACAAAGGCACTCTGACAATAACAAAGAAGCAGAAATGCAGAGATGGAACTAAGGCATTGAGACAAGTTGGTGCAGAAATATTTTCACGGAAATCTATATAGAACTGACTATAATTTAGAAATGAATGAAGCTACAAGCGTGCTTGGCAGGTTGTGCAATGTTGAAAACATTACCTTGTTATTTCTGTGAGGCTGAAACTTTCCCAGTTGTGACGCTATTGTTACGTTTTTTTATAAAATATTGATCCCTTTTGGTTGTTTGTAGATGGTGGAGTATTTACGTAAAACGTACAGTATTTTATAACTTGTTTAAATGAAGGATTCTTTTAATATAAGTGAGACTCGCAGTCTAAATATCAGGTACGGCTTTAATTTACAGTACATACAACTGTTTCGTTGCATTTACGATGTTCTTTACGGATGAAGACAAGAATAGTTAGATACATAATTATACATTCATGAATACTTATGTGCCACTTAATTTAGTTACGACGATGACAGTCCCACCTTGTTAATTATGCCGAGGCTGATGTAAGGAAACGTCCACGGCGATCGGCACGTCGTATATCTGGACGTCGTGGTGCATCTTGGTAGCAAAGTGGTCCTGGCGACGATATGGGACAGACAGACCTCGTAGGTAGCGTGACACGCCCCTTTATCGTGCCCTGTGTGGCAACTCGTACCGCTGTTGGAGTAGGGAGTTCTGCCTTGCAATTTGCAGCAACTTATGTTTAATATTTTGGAATTCCTGGCCGGGTGGCCTGGTTACTAATCGCTGTGTTAGAACCAGGGTTATATGGTTCACAACACTATGCACAAACCGACGCGGAAGTACGAGGCGTGTATTATACTGGTCAGAAAACAGTCTCCAGAAGGTGGTGAGCCAAGAATGTCTATTTTTGTATTACTGGGGCGATTTCCTGCGTAACTTCAGATTCTCACATTAACCAGTTTAGCTCCTCTCGCGGTAATTATGTTCTTAATAGACTTGTTAGAACTGGTTAAATTACATCAAAATTCAGTGTTGTACGCTGCAATTTTCGCGAACGTCTCAGAAAACTTGCAAGTATTGGTTAGCTCAGCCATTAATGTTGAGAGTTTGATCAGTTGAAATCTGACATTTTAAAGGTAGCCTGTTCTCCGCTTACTCTCATTCAATTAAAATTGAAAATAACACAGAGGCATCAGCAGTAAGAGGGAATCCAAGAGCGAGTTTCTTCTTGGTACATTTAGTAAAGTAGAGATTTCTGGGTTGCCACTTGATGAGCAATACTTAACTCTATTCTCTTTCATAACATTTTGCCAGACAACATGAGTTTCTTTGTGCATGCACCACGTCCCAAGACACTTAAAGCAGTGTTGTTATAATTAGTCACAAAAGGATAAATGGTGAAAAGTGATTGTTTTCAAGGATTTAAGAAAGAGGACAAAGTCAAAACTAAAGCCGTTGTCAGTTGTAGTATCTGCAATAAAACAAATCATACTACTGAAAACTGTCTTCTTCGTGTTAAAAGTAAGGGTAATAATGCTAGGAAATGACTTGTACAAGAGGTTACCGCAGTAGTCGTCAGATGGTGTTCTTAGTAATTGGCGGCATTGCCTTACACCGATGTAGCTCAATGGATCCTTTCCCGTGCACTTGTTGCTGCGTTTAAGCTAATTTTGTCCCAACTGGCACGTTAAATTTATTTAACACTCGAATTTAGGACCACGACTTATTTCTTAATAATCATTAAAAAAAATACTATTTCTTTCCTTACATATATTTTAATTCTCGTAATGCTTCCATATTTCCTCTGAAAGTGAACAGCAGACTATCGTCTGTCGGAAATGATACGAACACAATCACCAATTGTGGTTTTAATTTGCAAGTCAGCCTTAGGTATACGTAACCCGAAAAAAAAATTCTAAACTGCTATATTCGTTATAACGAAGTTAACTTTTCAATTTGGCAAATGTTAACCGTTAACGCTGAATGTGAAATAAAATAAGAAGCAAAATACGACCCTGCCAGGATTCGAACCTGGAGTCTTCTGATCCGTAGTCAGACGCGTTATCCGTTGCGCCACAGGGCCATTTGAGATGATCAGTAAACCCGAAACAAACATTTTTGATGAACATTTCATCTACTTATGTTTTAAAAATATCTTTTTCGACATTATACGTTGCCTATGTATATGAAGATCAAATCCGCTGAAATAAATAAGTATAGTAAGAATTTCAAAAGTAACCTTTTTGGTTTTTATGTAATTACATAGTTTTAAGAACATATTTCAGCCAAGAATTGATTACTTTTCAGTTTGAAATTGACGAAGTTGAGGGAGGCTTTTTCTAGAGAAAACAAGTTTAATTCTTTTACTAAATGTGGACTTCAGCATATGGGCGTTATATATATATATATATATATATATATATATATATATGTGTGTGTGTGTATATATGTATGTATGTATATCAATCTTAACTACATCACATCCCAGTAGAACACTGACACGAATATTTTTCGTGCCATGATTGAAGACATTGGTAGAAGAAAGGGGCATGTCACATCTGTAAACTTCTCAGAAGCAAATAATACAATTTATTTAATAGGGAACAATTCTAAGCCGTGTTTAAAATTCTCAATACGTTTAGTATCTTCATAAGATACGTATACAAGTCATTAAGAATTATTAAGTTAAAAAAACATTTATTGCTTATGTCTCAGTAGAAAACAATTGTGAAATTCCCCTTCCTTTCACCAAAGCATTCATACCAGAATGTTGGTTCCATTTGCACAACGCAAGATACATGCAAAACTGGTGCAAGATGACATTCTAAAACGTATTCTCATGGGAGAATATCTCGTGCAAGGCGGTTCTAATGCGAGGTTAAAAGAGCGCGTCCTATTTTAGGAGAGTTCTGTAAGAAACAATTGAATAGTGTAATGCATAAGGCATCCAAACCACAAAGGAAAGAACAGAAATAAATCAAATGCGTAAGTAATTATGCATTAAATCATTCAGCAGTTAAGCATACAAAATGAAACAGGGGTAGGGTATTTTAAAATAAGAATATATTAACTGACAAAATGAAAATGTGTTTTAACCAAGTTATAATGTTCTAATTTATCAACTGTAGATTGGTCTCTTTCAGCATAACACCATTCTGTTTATCATATAGGTAGTTCTCTTCAACTATACACGTATTTATTACTGATATTACTTTTGCCATTATTAAAAGTAATTGCTTGATTTGTGTTGGAATCGTGTTAGTTCTACTGAGCGTGTGTAATTTTCTTACGGGGATGTATGCGTAAATTGTAGGTATACACAACATATGTTTCTCGACACTTGTTTATAGCATTTTGCGTCTGACCAACACACTTCATACATATACTGAGCTGTGCGATTTCGCGGGATGGTACACTTACTAAGCGTACACGAGTGTTAATTAATGTACTTCATTTGTGTTGGACCTAACTTCATCAAGATTGGAAGAGTGGTCGCTTCAGGCTTTAATTACGTACACCTTGGAGTTGTATGAAGTCACAGCTAGGGTACGGCAAACATTTATGCTTGAAGCGCTCAGCAACCCGAATAAAGTTTCCAATCGTGCAATAAGTCACGAAACCTTGAATTGCTTTTAGACGTAACCTAGTGATCGAGCGAACCTGGTCTAATAACTGAATAAACTTACTTGAATCCAGTAGATTACTTAATATAACCACTATTACTGGGGTAGTTGCAAACTAGTTTGAGACCTTTGGGTAATATAGATGGCAATTTTAATTTTTATTTACTTGTATCAGATATTTTTTTCTTTTGAGTAGTAAATTGTGACTTAATTTTGTTCTTGTGACACTTTTATCTACCACAATTTTTGCATAATATATTGTGAAAATAAAATTTGTACATCACGGTTTCTACTCTAAAACGAACTGACTTACCGAACTAAAATATTTCACACTGAATAACGATGTTGTAGGCTAAAAGTCTCCTACATAAAACCACAAAATAAAATACATTTATATATTTTTTTTAATTCTTGTACTATCAAAATGTTTATTTATATTTCAACAATTTTATATATAATTATATTTTATTTTTGTTTTATATAGGAGACCTTGTAGACTACAACATCGTTATTCAGTGTGAATATTTTCCGTTCGCTGTGTCAGTTGATTTTAGTGTCATGCTTAAAACCGTAACTTGCAAATTAACACTTTGGAACCATTATGAAATAATTACGATATATAATAAGATTTCACAACAGCAAAATTTAGTCGAAATTTAAGTCTACAAAATAAATAAAATCATGTAGTACAAATATAAAAATGAAAAAGATGACGACTGTTGTCTACAGTGCCAGCCCATTGCAAATTATCTTCTAATTCGTATTCTCTGAACCAATGGTTCCGTATTGAATGGCCTCAAAGGCGGCTATATTTTAACATGTTATCTGTAAATGTACCAATTTAAGTAATGGACGTGATCCTAAAATAAAAAAAAAATGTTGGGACATAATTTCAAACCTTAAGGGCTTGTTACCGAGTTTTGCAGTGATTTCGAAAAAAATTTCGCACCTCAGTTTTGACACTTATATGTTACAATTTGTAGCTGAATTTTTTTTGTAGAAATGTACTGAACGGTTTTTTAGATTTCATCACCCGAAGTACTACATTTTTTGATGTGAAAATAAGCAAAAATGAAGCAATATATATATATATATATTTTTTTTTTTTGCTGACGACGGTACATTATTTTTAAAACGCATCCCCAGTATTGTGCATCGTGTGACTGCACAATGACTCAAATTTTTTCCAATATTTAGGTTAAAAAAAATTTCAGTTATTGGTACAAGTCGGAAAAAAACTCGGGAACAAGCCGTTAACCTAAAGCTAAATTTAAACTGAAGTTTTATCAGTAGAAATTACTGCTGAAGCAAGCGTGCTTTATATGAGATTCTGGCTTTGAATTATCGGCGTTCCTTGGTTATGTTCCTTTGTATTTGCAAACGAGGTCCTGAAATTTATTTTGTTGTTAAGAAGGCCGTGTAGTAACTAGTGTAAGCGTCCTTGTTTCGCAATAAGGGGTAGCATCATGCACAGTCAAAACTGAGAATATCATAACGAAAGCGCCGATCCTGCAGTACCGTACACTTGTAACAATCAGTCAGCATGGCCATCTTTAAAAAAAAAAAAAAACTTTCGCAAGAACACTCTACACTGTTCCGTTGTTACCACGTAAATATTTGTGGTCAAAACTAACATGTTAAATATATATGACACTCGAATCAAGAACCATTAGTATATATATAAATATCTATATATATAAAAATGAAAGCTGACTGACTGACTGACTGACTGACATATCAAACTGCAGCTCAAACCACTGGACCTAGAATCGTGAAATTTTTTGTGGGGGTTCCCTTCAGGTCGTAGGCGAGCACTAAGAACGGATTTTTCGAAATTCGACTTCTAAGGGGGTGAAAAAAGGTAAAATGTGTTTCCAAAGAAACGTTGATAGAGCTCGAACCCGACAGCCAATCATGATGATTTTTACTTTAACAGGACACTCGTAAAAATGCATATTAGCCAATTTAAGGATTTTTCGAAGTTCAACTTTTAAGGGGCTGAAAAGACCTTAAATGTGTTTCCAATCAACTATCGATATCTATCGAACCCTTCGGGATAGAGAGTTTATATTCACTTCAAAATATTGCTTACGTAAATACCCAAAAAGTAGTTTTAGGTTTTTTTGAAATTCGACCCCCAGGCAGTAAAAAGGGGAAAAATGTGTTTTTAATGAATCGTCTTTATCTTTGAAACACAATTGGCTATCGTCGTGATTTTAAGGACGTTGGACCCGTAAGAGTTCAAAATTTTATATTTGTGCCAAACACTGTTCATCTTTTACACATCAGATAACATGTCATTTCCCCAAATAAAAAAAAAATTAGGTCTCATAGTTGTAGCATTATGACCTATCAAAGTCACAAAATGGCAGTTGCATTGTAGCCAAAATAATAAAAAATAATTAACTTACAGAAACAATATAATTCATACTGATTTTTAATGATGTGAGCTACTTCAAGACACTTTTCTGAACACAAAGCGATAACGTTTTGTATTTTTTAAAAATTGATGAAAATGAGTAAATTTTTGCATAATTTTGACTTTTGGCTACTACTCAAATTTTCAAAACTAACTTTTGTCAACCATGTCGTAAAATGCATTGATACACTAATTATCAGTTTCTGTAATTTTGAATTTACTTTACTTTACTTTACTTTACTTTTTTTGATTTTGGCTACACCGCAATGGCCATTTTGAGACTTTGATGAGTGATTATGCAAAAACTATGGGACCTAAATTTTTTTTTATTTCGGGAAATGACATGTTATCTGAAGTGCAAAAGTTGTACAGTATTTGGCACAAATATAAAATTTTGAATTTTTACGGGTCCACCGCCCTTAACTTTAATTGGTTTTTTAAAAATGTCTATGACAGGACTCAAAATCGTTTCGAAATTCTTTATTTAAAGGGGTGAAAATACATGAAATGTGTTTTTGATTATCCTTCCATATCTATCGAATCAATCGAGATATCGAAGTGCTCTTTGCTTTAAATTGGTGCTTTTGTAAATATCCGAAGTACTATTTAAAATATATTTTCCGAATTCAGCCCTAAACTGGTTAAAAAAGGGGTAATATGAGTTTTCGACTCAGATTCGATATATATAGATCCCATAGTTTTTTATATAGCGACGTGATTTTTGTTTAGGATTGATGCTTACTCAAATACCTAAAAAGTAATTTCAGGAATTTTCGAAATTCGCCACCTTAGGACGTGAAAAGGGGTGAAAAGTGGTGAAAAGCGTTTTCAATTAATCGTCCATATATCTTAAACCCAGCGGGCTAATGTTGTGTTTTTTACGTCCACGAGATGCCAATAAAGTATTCTAAAACGTGATTCAAGGGTTTTTCGAAATTTACTCTCTTAAGTGGTGAAAAGACCTTGAACGTGTTTTAGATAAATCCTCGATATCTATCGAACCCATCGAGATATACAATTAATTTTTGCTTCAGGATGATGATTACAGAAATTATCGCAAAACGGTTTTCAGATTTTTCGAAATTCGATATCTCAATACTATGCCGGGGTGATATGTGTTTTTTTAGGGAATGATTTATTTTGATTCGACTGAACGGAAAGCGATGTGATTTACTCTTCAGTTGGATACTTATACAAATGACTAAGATGTAAATTTAAAATATTTCGAAATTCGACACCCAAAAGGATGAAAAAGCACAAAATTTGTTTTCATCAACCCATGATATCTATCTAACCAGTAGCAAAATTGAGGCGTTGTTCGCTTCAGAGTGATGCTTACGTAAATATTTAAAATAATATGAATGTATTTTTTTCTTTGTAAGAAACGTTATTATTAAGAATAAAACTAAGTTGGTCAATATTCAAGGCAGACGATCCGAAAAGCAGGAACGAGCAGCGAGAAACAACCTATAGAGGAGTTTCACTCTACAGTAACCTATCGAGACGTGGTGTTGTACAACCTCTATGAGCCCAGGACACAGATATTTTATTTTTTTTAATAAAATGTTATTTTCATGAATTATTTATACGTTACGTGACGCAGTTGTTTGTTACTCAGGTCTAAATTCCGGCAGGTTCTGGGCTCGAATTCCGTTAAAAGCTACGTGCGAACGTTCAACTTTGACACACAATAACTACAAGGCAAATCGAATTAGTGCATTTTACATGTAGTCGTTTAAAAGGGGTAAAATTGCAGTTCGCTTTACACTTAGGTTCCTCTACAACATCAGCTGACATATCGTCGGTATACTGCCATAAGTGATTAAGTCATTATTGTTATTATGTTTAAAAACACTATTAAATTGTAGATATTAACAAAAATGTGGTATGTTACTATACTGTGACACAACAGTACGATACGACGAATAGACTTTAAACTTGGGCAATTGTTAGTGAACAACATATACATTTTCCTAGCATTTTTATAATTTTATCTCATTTTGACTTGTTACTTTTGGCAGTAAACCGACGATATATCATCTCACTAATCTCAGGTCTGGGGCACCAAATACGTTTCCGCGAAACCTTTACCCTCTGAAACTTTGTAATGTCAATAAAGTTAAAGTGAATATTTTGAAAATATATAATTGAGGGCACCGTCCCCAATGGTTGTGCACAGGGTAAACATATGTTTCTCATTCGATTAACCTCTTACCTTAGGTGTCTGTAACTACCCCACAACCTCAAATAGGCAGGGCTATAAATAAGGCCCAGGCGAATTCGCTGTTAGTGGCAGGGTCAAACTTAAGACTGCTTTTCGCGTGGACAGCTATAGCTACTTATCCTGCTGCAGAGTTAGTTCAACTAGCCGCTTGGACATTCTAATACTTGGTGACTGAAATATCATTTGTTTTATGTACGAAGAGATTATTCTGTTAAAGTAAATATTATCAGTTACGAATAATACTCGCGAGCAAAGCCGCGAGGGACTGCTAGTATATATATATATATATATATATATATATATATATATATATATATATATATATATATATATATATATACACACACTAGCAGTGTGCCCTCGGGTTTGTCAGCGTGCATTATTCATAGCTGATAATATTAACTTTAATTGATAAACATCTAAACATCTTTGTGTATCAGACAAGTAGTTCAGTCATCAAGTGTTAGGATGACAATTCAGCTATTTGAGTTAACCCTGCAGCAGGATAAGTAGCTATAGATGTCCACGCGAAAAGCAGTCTTAAGTTTGTCCCTGTCACTAACAGCGACTTCGCCTGGTCCTTATTATTTTATAGTCACATCAATGTTGACGTTGTGAGGTAATTACAAACTCTTTATTGTAAGAGGTTAATCGAAAGAAATAAGTAGTTTACGTGGTATCAAGACTGATTTCTCCCGAGCTACAAACAACTGCGCCACATAACGTCGACGTTACTCATGAGTATTAATTTTAAAAATGTAATATTAATTTCCTGAGCTCATAGAGGATATAAAACAACACGACTCAGTAGGACTGTAAAATGAAGCTCCTGTATAATTTATTTATTGCTCGTCGTACTTGCTTTTCGGACCATCTGGCTTGAACGTTTACAACTAAGATTTCTTCTTAATAATTAAGTTATCTTATAAAATATATAACTTGCATTAATATTTTAAGTACTTACGTAATCATCATTCTGACGACAACAAGACCTCAATATCTCTATTTGTTACGGTATCATCGGCAGACAGAAAACTAATGTTAATGCCTTTTCACCCCTTTAGGTATCGAAATTTGAAAAATGTTATTTTCTCATCTTAAATATCTGTACAAATATTCAAATGAAGTGCAAATCACGTCGAAGCAGTCGAAGCAAAATCGATAATTCATTAAACATCATATATCACTCCTATACAGTACTGAGAGTTCAAATTTTGAAAAATCTTAAAACATTTTACGGCCAATTACGTAATCATCATGCTGAAGGAAAAAAAATTAACTGAATTTTTCGATGAGTTCGATACAATATATCGAATATTTATCTAAAAAGGCATTCCAGGTCTTTTCACCTCCTAAGAGACTGAATTTCTATATACCCTTGCATCACATTTTAGACTACTTAACTGGTGTATCTTGGACGTGAAAACACGACAATAACCCGTTGGGTTCAAGATATACCGACGATTAATTAAAAACAAATGTCATCACTTTTCACACATTTCCACCTCCTTAGGTGTGGCATTCCGAAAATTCGTGAATAAACTTTTCAGGTATTTGAGCAAGCATTAATCTTAAACAAAAATCACGTCGCTATATAAAAATCAATGGGATCGATATATGTCGATTGTAAATCTAAAACATATATTACCCTTTTTTTTACCTCTTTGAAGCCGAATTAGAACAGTATTTTTAATTGTGTTTGGGGTATTTACAAAAGCATCAATCTAAAGCAAAGAGCACTTCGATATCTCGATTGGTTCGGTAGATATGTAGGAATAATCTAAAACACATGTCACGTATTTTCACTCCCTTAATTAAAGAATTTCGAAACGTCTTGGAGTCCTGTAAAGAGAACATAGTTTGTAAAGTTAGGGTGTGTTCTGATATGTTCCATAAACTACGTTGCATATTCCACACGTTTAGGATAATCTGCAGGATGTAAGGCGTGCACTCGCTGTGCATGGAAGGGATGCAACAACAGCTCATGAAGTACACGGCCAATGGTGCGGCGACTGCTATTGAAAACTCTTGCGATAGCACGTGTGCTCGCACGTGGGTTATTCTCAACATGCCGCAATATGTCCTCGCCAAACCTGGTTGTCCTCGTTGTCCGTCTGCGCCCTGCATTGGGTTGCATCACTTGCAATTGTCCACATTCTCGCAAACGTTGCTCGACAAACGCAAGTGTGGTGTGACTGCGGACTATTTGGAAGTGGGTCCCTGTAGATACGTCTATTGCCCTCCGCCGCCCCATATACGAGAACCATATCTGTAAGTTCAGACCAAGAGAAGCGTTCCGTTTCGTACACACAACATACGTCTGCATACGCCAACAGGAAAATATGTAATGCACTAACGAGCGCTCAACGTCTACAGTTTGTATCGGGGAGTGTGATAGGCCGACTTCGATACTTGGCTTTGGTGCCGTGATATTGGTCGTCCAAGTCATCGAATATAACTAGCCTCCGTGCTCAGTACCGTAGCGTGATATTACTATTAGTTGCCAATATGTTTGCTCCTTGCAAACGAGTACACTCAATACCTTCATTCGTAGATGTTTACATGCAATGTTGCAAATACGTAGACACTTGTACATTAAATGTGTGCCTGGTGAGTCCAAAGTACTTCATATTTACACGCAAATGATACAGTATTTATCTGTACTTTGGGTTTAATGTCTCAACGATAGTAACATAGATAAATACACCTACATACGTACAGGTCTGCAAAGTGAAGGAAACTGCGAAAAGATTCAGCTATGATATCTGTAGTTAAGCTTTCCAGTGCTTGGATTGTGTGACTATGTGAAGCCAAACAAAATAGGGTTTTGTATTGCCTCACAAGAATTCCTATTCGTGTCCTCACTTTTAACGTTGTTCTGCCTCGCTTGTTCGTGATGTCATGATTACGGATTTTATACGAACCGCCAGAATGCATACCCGTTTTATTCGTACGTGATTATTGATCAGTATGACGTGGTTACCAGAACTGGATTCTTTTCGCAACTGCCCACCACCCACTGTTTTCGTATGCAATCCTCGTTAGTCGACTACAGCGATACATGTACAGGATCGTAAGGAATACTAATAGTACATCTGTAATCACACACACGCTCACACACACACACACACACACACACACACACACACACACACACACACACACACACACACACACACTGCAAGCATACAGGCACATTATTGCGATTCTAAAAGTAAACCATTGTTAATTTGAAGTATACAGCATGTGCATATTCCTCCATTATTGTCACCGAGCGAGGTGACGCAAGTATATCACTTGTACGCATATTAGGGAGTTTAAGGGTTCGATACCCGACCCCGCCCATCCTCGTTTCTGGTTTCCATGGTTTCTCAAAATCACTCCAGGCGAATGCTGCGATCGATTCCTTGACATAGATCATGGCCGAACCCTTTCTCGGTTCTTTAACACTGTTCAGTTATTTGTGTTACAATCTTCCACGATCTTAGTTGTCGATGAGAAGTAAGGCTCCATTTCTCTCCCATCCCTCATAGTCATAGCAGTGGGTACAGCAGCCTGCCATACACACGTGTATGCAGTATTGCCTACTTACTAGGAACTGTCTTAACTGAAGCCCACACTTGTAACGAATTTTACACGAAAACGGTTGGTCCTACGCATTTACAACAAGGACTTCTTACGTGCTTCTCTGGTAGAAAACAGCGTTACAGGTCTGTCATTCCTGATAGTAGAAAAGTGGCGAGTAATGAAAGGGTAGCCGCCTTAGTATTTTATTATTAAGGTGCAAGATATTGAAGAACTTCAACTGTTTAATTCAAGATCCCGGTGGTATGAAACCATGCTCAAAATGCCTCTTCATTTCCATTACTTAAAAAAAAACACTTTAAAATGCCCATGTCCGAGGGCTCATACACCCTTAATATTAGTTTTAGGTACAATATGTCCCATATATTCACTACTTCTTTTCTCATAAGGAATCACCTCCCGAAGTTTGTCGGTCGAATTCAGCCCCACCCTGTGTGTATATACACGTATGTGTGGGTGAGATAAACCAATCAATAAATATTTATTTAATAATACCAACGAAAACTATTGAATTTACATACACATATATATTATATGTAAATGTATATATATTTATATACAGATATTTTAATTTTGGCTATGATTCCTCAAAAGTATTGTCTTAACTAAAAATTAACAGCAAATTATCGTCTGTCGAAAATGATAACAACAGATGTACCAACTGCGATTTTAATTTGTATGTTAGTCTTAGGAAAACGTGGCCCAAAATATTTTATTGATCCATATAAATTTAACGCATGCTAATATTTCAAGTTGGTTAAATATTAATATTTTCGATGTATGTATGTATACTAAATGGATACAAAAGAGTAAAACAACTGATGACCCTACCAGGATTCGTACATGGATTCTTCTGATCCGTAGTCAGACGCGTTATCCGTTGCGCCACAGGGCCAATTTCGAGTTCCAGACCTTAAATAAGTATTATAATGTATGTCGTATCAAATAAAAAAATTACTATAATTCTTTATTGTATCTTCCGAAGTTCATCTATTGCTGACGTACAATTGTAAACCGCAATGCCCGGATAGTAAAGCAAGGCAAATAGAATTTTCTATTTAATCATGAGTTTAAGACTTTTGTTCTTAGAATTAAAAAAAAAAAAGCGAAAAATGAAAGTATCCAAAGTGGGAAGAGAAGCAGAGCCCAGAGTCCCTTTTACAAAACGCAATGTACAGTTCATGCAAAACTGGTGCAAGTCGACATTCTCAAACGTAATCTCATTGGAGAATATCTCCTATGCAAGCTACATCTTGTGCGATATTAAAATACCACGCCCTATTTTCGGGAGAGTTCTGTGCGGACCTTTGATTTATAGGCAGGGACCTGAAAAATTCATGTTTTCTTTTAGGCACAAGCTAGATTTCGAAGTGTAACATTCTTTCAATTCCTCAATGGACGACTTGAAGTACACGCCCCTTGACGTCACCGCAGGGGAAAAGTACTGTGGGAAACAAGGTTTGTTTACAAACATGCTGATTTGTTAGTTGGTAATTGCAGAAAGCATAAATGTTGCGCATTCATAGATTTGTACGCAAGGGTAAAAAATATTAGTTTCTACTTAGTGGTTAAGATACGCAAATACATAAGACTAATGTTTACCTGAAAAAACGGCAAATTCCAAACAAATGATCAATTTTCTTACGTACATCTCATCCGGGACATGTGAAGCCAAACAGCTAAATTAAGGTTATGTTCGGCTGCGGTATCCATGGAGATAAGAATTGTTTCCCACACCTGACTGAAGCTCCGCCTCTTTTTAAGTCGTCCATTGGCCTTAGACTTATTTGACACCACCTAGAAGTCGATTAGCGAATAGTAAATCATAACATTACTTTTTTTACAAGGCAACATCTCGCAAGGTTTGTAACATACTTTCGTGAACACCTGGTATGAAGCAAGCACCCATGAACTAAACGCTGGATAGACATCTCTCCAACTCCTTGACCAGTAAAAAAATGTTTAATTACTATAATAATGCATTGACATGACCGAAAAAATGATCCTGGAAACACGAGTGGTCGCAGAGTAAATATTCCTCAGGCGTGCTCTGTTGAAAGTATAAAAACAACACTACCTTAAAACTAGTCGGGCTGCAGGAAGGACGAACAACACTTGCGGTGTTGTGTTGGAGTGCTACAAAGGCGGTGTGCTGTGGAGAACAACACTGGCGGTGTTGTGTCGAGGAGGGCAGTAACTGGCTACTTGAGGAGACTGTCTACCTGGTGATTCAAGAGAAGGAGAGCTCCGAGAGTTCGCTATTGGTCCTGCTCGGAGGAGGTGCTAAGCTTGTGCAGAGAGGCTGGTGAGGACATCTTGGTGATGTCAGAAAGACGTCTTGGTGACGTCGGAGCCTACAGCGAGGTTACAGGCCTATACCTTCGGAGCAGTACTGGGTGAGACAAGAGGGCTTCTGCTGCGGGTCGACAGGTGAAGAAATAGGTGCGCGACGGGAATCGAACCGAATACCTCAAGAGTGAAGACAGTAGTGCACTCTGGGTGCTGCACAGTGCAAAGTGAGCCATTACCACTTCGGACTGTTAAGGTTGTACATTATCACTATTTGGAAGATTGTTGACTAGATATATGACTGAACTTAAATTGTCATTTGCAGTCTTTGATTAATTGTAAATATCCTCGTACTTTAATTGTCAACGTAAATTAACGTTTCTGAGGCACAGTACTAATTATGTGCATAACTATTTGTGTTGTGAAAGTTATAGTTGATTGCAGTTTTGTGTAATTCGTAGTTTTGTGAGCTGTTAAATCCCGCACTTAATTTGACCCTTTTATTTCTAATTATAAGACCTCTATCCCAAAGAGCTCAGAGAATTGCCCACATTTAAGTTTTTGTCTAATCTTGTAACAGTATCCAGTCCCTTAACTAACATAAGACATAACGATATTAATATCAATACTTTTGTTTTTGTAGTTGTGAAAATATATGTTTTAGAGAGTTTAATTAAAAATAATAATTTATAAAAAAACTTAAAATGTATTTATATTTCCAATGTGCACTGTATGACAACTTTAAATATTAAATTCATTCTATATACCAATTCCCTTAAACGCTGGAAGTTTTTGAAATTTATGTAATTATTATGACAAAACTTTTCCTTCATTATTATGCTTTATTTATATCACGCCCTGTCCCAATATTGTGTCATTTAATTAGAAAAATGTATCGCTGTGGTTGGTACCTAAATGATGGCAAGAACGTATTTTGCACCCGTAGCTTTCTTTTGTATGGTTTCCTTTGTTAATGGCGTTCTGAACAGCGCTATTATCCTGAATTCGCGACTCAATTTTTGTCGTAAAAACCTACTCACTGTTTTTTGTTTGTTTGATGATGATGCTACATTCAGTCCCAGTAGCGGATTTAGGAAAGAGGCATTAATGGCACTTGCCCTCCTCCCCCCCTTTTTTTCAGAAGACCATTAAATTCCCTGAATGTAAGTAATTTTTTATAATATAACATTGTATAGTAGCCATAAACATCCCCAAGGACAAGGGCTAGTCTAGGCTGTCCGTATGCTGAGGTGATTTTGGTTGCGTGGGTTGACTTTGTGAATTGACAAAAATAATTTTTCTCATATATGGTAGCCCGGAATAAAGAAATTCACTTGCAGTACATTCCAAATAATACATCTTTCAAATAACATTTACTCACAAATGACAATTATGAAAATAAAATTAGTATAAAAAGGGTCCCAAAGTCACCCCACATTTACGAATTCTCCCCAACTTACGGTATACTTTCTTTTAATACGTAATCAATCTATAAGCAACCAAAACCGGCCAATCAGGCACCGGCTTAGGTAACCCGTATTACAGCCATCAGTTCGACAAGTTTCGTCTTGAAAGGAAATGGAGGCGAAGCACCAGCGAACCGAGCAGAACTTCGCCACAGTAATTAGATATAACTGCTAAACATGCATGCCTCTGGGGATTGTTTAAAATTCGCAGGTTCCCCTAAAGTCGTAACAGTAGCGGTAGGATGTTTTTTATTATTAATGTATTTATTTTCCCTGCTTCCCCCTCTCATCCCCCAAGGCGATAATGCCGTGGGAAGTGTTAATTAGCGTCGCGAAATGCTGCATCCGACTAGCCGTGTAGGGTGGAATGCCGTTAACCGCGCCGCGGTTTTAATATCGCACAGCTAATCACCGCTGCGGGCGACGGAGCTGCTGCCTGCCGGTCGCGCCGTGAAACAAAAACCTTCCGCGGACGGCAAGCGGTTTATGTCCCTCCCTCCTTTCCCCTTCCCAGGGAACCTTGTTCGAATGTCCGCACTTCACTGCTCGTAAACGCACCACGGCGTTCGAGTCGTTCACCCGTTCTAGCACCTCCGCCACAACGGCGAATATTTTTTATTTTTATTTTTTTCCAACTCACTCTCGCATGAGAAAAAATACACTCCCATAAAAGCAACTCTCATTCGTGATCCGTAGCGCGGGAGTTACGTCAAAGGCAGGAGATGCGTCACGCCTGATAACGATTTAACTCGGTGTTTTTCTTTCTACACATTCACTTCTGTCTGCATTCCATGCTCATTCGAAGTTACGCATTTCAACTCTACTACAGCGAGATGACGATTGATTGAACACTTGTGACGTCAACATTCGAAAAAAAAAAACATGACATCCGGATGGCATACAGTATCTTCACGCTATAAGGCGAAACATTTTGAACGCCGAACTGTCGAGGATAATCATAAGCTATAAATGTTCCGATGTGGCCGGACGTTACTTCTGAGTAGTGTGAAATCTACACACTGTGTTTAAAGCTTTAATTCCAACGGTGTTTTTTACAAGTTGCCAGAGGTTACAAAATGTCTGATACAAAAAATATCCAGTATTTCAAACGTGCGCACACTACAGTGAATCAACAAAACAAGTTATTGACTTGGTTAATTTTAAGACACCGTAAATATTTTTTTTTGTCCTTAGTGTTGTTACAGATCGAATTGCAGTTAGAAAATTCTTATTACTTTCTTAACTGCAACTCGATTTGTAAAAACGGAAAATAAAGATTTTTAGTGTCCAAAATTCTGTCAATATGATTTCAATTCCGTAGTTAGATTAAAGTTCCAAAAATTTACCCAGAAGTAAAGTTATGACCAAAATAAAAAAATTCAAGATGGTGACTATCATGCACGCATGAGCCAAAAATATACATGGGCCTTACCAAGAAGATCACCAAAAAAGGTGAACAAGAAAGTATACACATATAGGTATACTAGTCCCGTGAACGTAATGTACACATAGTAGTACTTACATGCTTGCTTGAATGTGTCAGGATGCCCAGATATTCGGTAATGTGGAGGGCCTTCATTGGGGTTTCGACTATACACGTTTTCAGTGTGTTTTCTACTCTCGAATGAACAGTATTAAGATAAATTAACGTAGGTAAATGTGAGAAATACAAACATTCACAAACGACTTTAACAAGAAAGTTAATGAAAAATAGGACCGTCTCTAAAGCGTAGTACACACGATAATATTACTTGTACTTGAAAATTAGCATTTAATGTGAATAAGAAAGAGAATACTAGCTAACGTTCTGGCTAGTATCTTACTAGATCAAGTGTTCAGTCCACACGATAAACTTTCTTGTATAAGAAGGTCTGTACATAATTAAAATGCTGAATACAGAGTTTAGAACTGTGTTTGGGTTATTTGGGGTTATCTGTGCAATGTTTATTGTGGTCCCACTGTATATACCGTGTACTTATGTGTGTGTATGAATGTATACAGAATGTTAATGAATGACGTTTAAAATTCTTCGTCACGCTGTAGGGGATGCTAAGAAGAGTAAAATGATATAAGACACTTGGTGTCGCAAATGCTGGGAAGTGCCTGAAAAACGGCACACAATTTGTGGTATGTGAGGTTGAAAATCTGTGTTGATGTAGCAAGTAATTATTTTGGAGAAGTCAACCAGTGCATAAACTGGGCATATCTGACAATTCATCGGGCCTCAGATATGTAGCCTCCCGCTGAAGCCCCTTCGGCTCGATTCCGCTGGCGTCACCTGCATACTACCACTGCCAGACTAGTAACTGCTGTAGTGCTGTTGTTCTAACTGCTAATACACACACAAGCCAAGAGAATAGTTAGTGCGACTGGGGAAATGTCACGAAATGCGCCAGTTGTTGCCATTCATACGTAGCCTAGTAATCATAACTCCACATACCACAACTTGTGTGCCGTTTTTCAGGTACTTCCCAGCATTTGCGACACCAAGTGTCCTGTATCACTTTACTCGTTTTAGTATCCCCTGCAGCGCGACAGTAAGTTTTAAACGTCATTCATTAACACCCTGCACAAGGTAGGTCGACCAAGTATGTGCAGTGTTTCCAATATGGGCACAGCACGAAACTCCACGTAAATAGCTCAACGACCATGTAGGGCAGCATAAGGCAGTCGTTCAGACCGGAAGTGACGTGCGTTGGTACCCATAGAAGCCAACTGGAATGCAGTTGCTCATTGGCTGCTCTGTGCCACAGTCGTGCCACATGTTTAAGACATGAGTTTATGAGCTTCTTTGGCCCAGCGCCCTTTAGGAGGTATCAAATAAGTCAACATCCAATTGCGGTTGTGATACAAGTTTACAGTTGATTGATTTCTACCTTGTGCCCAAAAGACCACGCGAATTTTTCATGTCCCTAGTAACGGCACAGACTAAGTAGTATTACAGACTAGAAATGACATGGTGGCTTGTTTGATACGGACGAACTTCGCCGCTTATTTGCTGTCCAAGGCGGTTTATCCTAGCCCCGTGTCTGTTTGACTCCTGCGTGTAACGGCAGATTTTCTATTGGCCTGGCTGCCGACCGGCAGGGCAGCCACCTTACGCTGATTTGCTGAGGCGTCTCCGCCATGTTGCTGGACAGGGAAGCCATTTTGCTGGCGTGTGTGACTGGGTTCGCTGTCCTACCGGCTATTTCACTCCTGTATTCCTAAATAATCTGTGGTAACGGGGATTGAGACTCGGAAATTTCCCTGAATTCATTTGAGATGTTATATTTCAAGCTCATGTACACGTTAATTAGTTCGTGATTGTCTCACTGTTACCAGAACTCTTCTTTGAGGCTGTGGACCAATAGCAGACCTGTATGTAAACACTCACAGACTCCCGCACTACCTTATCACATATACAACTGTCCACTCACTGCAGCAGCAGTCAATGTACAAGTAGCTGAGGACATAGTGTACACAGGACTGTGGAGTCCAGCCTGCTGTAAGTTGAACCCGCGACATTTACGGGTCTCTGTGCAAACTCCAAGTTATCGCTCCCTCGAAATCTTTCCTTTGCATAAAATTGCTTCGCTTGCAGCGGTGAACGCTTTTGTTCACGAACTATTCGCGAAAATAATTTTGTACCAGTTAATTTCACTGTCTTTCATGCACATTTGCAGTTTTGCTTCATAGTCAGTGATTGACTGTTTGAACTCTCACGTGTGTCGAAGATCTACCCGCAAATCACAGACGTGTGATGTTGCATTAACCTTATTGTGATTGGCACCGTCAAATTAGAGACGTCACTTCACTAAGACACCTGCCAATAAACGCGAAGCAGAAATTTACAAGTTTACACAAGGCACAGAAACAAACTAGGGCAAAATTATTTTTGCTATGCGTTCGTGGCTCTACCTATACAGTTGAGTTTTCAACAGTAGAGTGACAAATTGCACGTTAAGCAGTCAAATACACAAACGAAAACACGCAAGGGCTGGTGGCTAACCACATCAGAGGTTGTGTTCAAGGATGTACGGTTTAATGAATCCTAGTCTGTTTCCAAATAGTAACGCGAATTGTTCATATCTCTACTTATGTATTAAGTGTTCCCTGGCTTCTATCACGCAAATTAGTCTCGAAGAGTCAAAACACTTGCCAGTCGTTATACATCTCGAAACTACTAATAATAAGCGAGGTAGTCAACTAACCAACCAGCGCACATTGTTCAAGTTGAGAGAGGGGATGAAAGTATAACACAAAGCAAGCCTTATATTTACAGACAAGTTATTTTCAAGAAAAGATCTTTGCATCACTTTGTTTCAATGCCTTAAGTGAACATCTACAGCTTTGCTTCACGGTTATTGACAGCGTGTATTTGTGCGGAAGAGTAAGTTATTTGACTGTGCAAATAAAAAAAAGTCACTGCGACACCATACGTCACTGATTTGCGGGTTGAGAGTAAAAAATATCCAATCATTGACCACGAAGCATCAGATCTGCGTGCTGGCACATGAGTAAAGATGATGGTATACAAACAATATTTGTACCGACGTACCCTCCAAAACACTGTAGTTTCATACAACATGTATGATTGGCTGATATACGCACGGGAAAATATATTTTGTCTCTTATAAAAAGAAATATTTTATGGGTATTTACCCTACAAAGATTATTTTGTGGCCACCACAAAACATTTTGTTGTCACCACTAACTTATTGTGGCCACCAGAAAATTATTTTGTGGTCGATTCAAAATTATTTTGCAAGGTAGACTTCCAACAAAATTTTTCTTCTTGTACGTCTGACACAACGTTGTTTGTCTGCAGACCAATAACAGGCATCAAATATTACAATATCGGGATTCTTATTGCCTCATTCAAATAGGGTCACAACTCCACGTACTCGTTAACGCCAGTTATATTTTAGTAAACAGGACGTATGCTAAAACCCAGCAAACAGTAAAGTTTTCCCGCGATAAATCATCATTTGTCATGAGGTATTATCGCGTGAAAACTTAGACTGTTTGCTGCGTTTCAACGCACGTTCAGCTTACCAGAAGATTACTGGCTTTCACTTGCACGTGGAGCTGTTGCCCTATTTGACTTAGCCAATATGAATCCCACTACTGTAATATTTGATGAATATTATTGGTCTGCAGACAGCTACGTTGTGTCAGACGAATATCACCCAATCATACAACTCGCAAGAAACAACAGTGTTTTCAAGGGTATGTTAGTACAATAATTTTTCGTGATATACCTAGGAACAGGAAAATTTCGCGAATACAATGACCTACATGTTATAATCAACTATCGTGTGCATACTCGAGCCCCGATCATTCGTCCACTAGCTGCTACTAATTGGCACAAAAGACAATTAACGAATAGACGGGACGTGAGTTTATACAGAGCGAGGCGGATAAAATTGTATAAAGTGATAGGGTGGGTAGAGGTCACAAAAACAAATATTTTGAACATAGGAACCCATGTCCGGATGTGACCCGTTACGAAGATAGCGCCCCTGAAGGTAGGCAACACCTCGACACGATTCGCTCTTTTTCGGCTAGGGAAGGCGAACGTCAATGCGGTCGTGCCAGCCCCATACTCCTCCTGTCTTTAGCACACCTACCCTCGTCTCCACACCTCCCCCGCGTGCCTCACCTTATGTAGCAGTCTTTACGACCGTGTAAACAAACGTTGACTGCAGTGTTTACATCCCAGTTTCATCGTAGTGGCTTTTGTTTGCTCGGCCGATTTCTATCATTACAGGACAGTTACATTAATCAACGACTTTCTTTTTAATTTCTGTGCCCTTACCGTGGGCGATGAATAGGCTTACGCTCCTCACAGAGCTGGCCGATATGCATCTGGCGTATGGGACCGCATATGGGAATTCACGTGCAGCGCAACGGTTGTGCGCTGAACGCTATCCTGGATGCCTGCTGCCAGATTCCGTGTATTTTCTGCTGTTCATCGGCGCTTTCGCGAAACTGGATCATTTGTGGTAAGTGTCAAAACGTCTTGTTTTAGATGTTTACTTTCTTTGTTTACATTAGTGTGTTACTGTGACGCGAATCTTGGATTAGGATGGGCAGGAGAGAGGACGACGGCCTCGTGTCCAGGATAACATTGCCGATGACGTCATACAGCGAGTACAAGATAATCCACGTAAAAGTTCGCAAGAGATCGCATCTGCAATTGGTACCAGCAATCACTCGGTGTTAAGAGGGCGTTGTACATAATTCAACGCTAAAAGCATTAATCAATAACTTAGGTTTCTTGAAGCCAATTTGCGAAAATTAAACAATAGCAATCCTAGACAATAGTTTTAGCCAACGTTTTAAACAAAATTGTTTACAGTGTTACGAACATCTGAGGCACAATCTCTGACGCCGGAACATCGTGCATTTAACTGCGGCGCAAGAGATCACGCGTAACGAATTAGTAATTCTGGATAAATATTTTCACATAAAGTTGACAAATACAATTATCTAGGATTGTCTTTGAGTATTTTATTCATGTTGGCTTTTTAAAAAAGCGTAGAAATCAACTGATGTTTTCAGCGTTTATTTATCTACCACGCACTCTTGAGGGATCTCCATGACCACGACTTCCATCCTTTTAAATTGACAAAAGTGCAACAACTTCCCGGCGATTTTCCTCTCCGTCTCAATTATTTTCAATTGTTGCAACATCAAATTGCTCAAAGTCCTGACATCATATCATTGATATGCTCTACAGACGAAAAAGGTTTTTCACGAGAAGGTACATTCAGTGCTCACAATAACCACTTTTGGTCGGTGAATAACCTGCATGCCATGCATGAGCGATCGACAAAATTTTTTCTTTAATGTTTGGGCCGGTATTATCGGCGAATATTTGATAGGACCTTACATCCTGCCGGCACGGCTCAATGGGCAAAACTATCTCATTTTTCTGCAAGAAGTCTTGCCAGAGCTGCTTGAAAAAAGTACCCCTGCGATTGCGCTACGAGATGTGGTGGCAACAGGGTGGGTGTCCGCGGCGCACTATGACAGGCGTGTCCGAGATTACCTCAACGCAACTTTCCCTAACAAGTGGATAGGGCGTGCAGGGCCAAGGCCGTGGCCACCCAGGTCTTCGGATATCACCCCTCCTGATTTTTTGTGGGGAGTAATGGAGTCTCTCATTTATGCAACACCGGTCGCATCTGCAGAAGATTTGGTTGCGCGAATAGTCATGGCTGGAGAAGTAATTCGGCGGCAGCCAGACATCATTTGTAGGTTGTGAGCGGCGTGGCAAGCACGCATTGAATCATGCATTCAACAAAATGGGGGGAATATCGAGCATCGTGTGTAAAACATTACAGGAATGGTCAAATTCACAAAAAGTGTTTTGATAAAGCAAGAGGGACATGTTTCTGTTTTTTTTTCAGCAAAAGAAAAAGTATTATTTATTGTTAAACAGACAATTAAAGCATAACTTGATACACTCAAAAAGTTTCATTTTTACCTCTTACGCCTTCCCTAGCCGAAAAAGAGCGATTCGTGTAGAGGTGTTGCCTACCTTCAGGAGCGCTATCTCCGTAACAGGTTCCTATGTACAAAAAATTGTTTTTGTGACATGGGTGCCTATGTTCAATATACTTGTTTTTGTGACATCTACCCACCCTATAACATTTTACAATTTTATCCGCCCCATCCTGTATAGTACAATGGATTCTAGCATGCAGGTCATTGAATTCGCGAAATTTTCCTGCCCCTAGGTATACCGTCATTAGAGATGACGGTTAGAGATGATGGAATATCGCGAACATGTTTTGTGGCAACGGATCCTTGAAAACTTTGTAGTTTATTGTGCCATGTATGATTGGGTGATACACGTCTAACACAACGTAGCTGTCTGCAGACCAATAACAAGCATCAACTATCACGGTAGCTGGTTTCTTGTTGGCCTAGTCAAATAGGGCAACAACTCTACGTACAAGCGAAAGCCAGTAATCTTCTGGTAAGTTGAACGTGCGTTGAAACCCAGTGTTATGATTTCGCCTCGGTAGCAGAAGATTGCGGCTAGGAGATTTTTGTAAACACAAAACTATAAACGACCGGCGGAGCAACGCAACGCCGAGCTGCTTGAAATTCCATTACGTCGGGCAAATAATTGGGACTGTTTTGGCATGGGGAAATCGTAATTGCAGCAGGGATGGCTCCACCCTTAACGTCATAAGGGGCCAATCAAAAGGCTGGAAAAAGGTGACAAGAGGTGGGGGCGCGAAGAGTGGTGGAAGGCTACCGACGAGAGGCACGGGGAGTCACTCTTGAGCGGCGACGGTACCAAGAGGTCCTGGTTCGAGACCTGCGGGGACCCAGCCGACGTGGACTTCTACTACGACCACGGCGTCCGGAACACTGGTGAGCATTAAACTGCTTATTAGGGTAGGAGAGCAATCCTGACCCTTAGCTCCTGTCTCGCCCTATCTGTCTATCCTTCCTCCCGATATTCTTTTATACTGTATTTATGTATTAGTCTTCCTAGTATTATTAAAGAGTGTTACCTCCTACTTGATCTATTATCTTACCCTTACCTTCCTGTCTTTGAATGTTTCATGCAATGGGACAATATTACAGCTTGTCATTCTGTCCCCTTGCGTGATACATTCAAAGACATTATAAATTCCTGGTATGGACACGATATGCATGTTTCTGTTCGAAAACTGGTAAAGAAAATTATTCTTCTCTCTAAATGTTCACAATATTGCAATAGCGTATGTCCACAATATTACAGTTTGTCTTACCTTCCTGTCTAATTATATTTCCTTGGTTCTCGAGCCATAAGCGATTAAAGTAGGATTAAATTATAACATAAGCAAACAGTCAAGTTTTCCCGCGATAAACCATCATCTCTAACCATGGTCTCTGCACCAAAGGCATTTAAACAAGATTGTGCAAAAAGCTTTTCGCGAAATACTACTGGTCCCTACTAATAGTTTCGTTTGTGTGGGAAACAAACACGCTTGCCTAAATCCGAGCACTTGGGCACGGCAACCCTGCAAGTTGTTCTGCATAAAGGGAAGGATAGTGCAGCGGGTCTGGGTATAAGAGTCGTCTTACTGCGGTAAAGGCAGTAGGATTGCTGATCCTGTTTCCGCGACCTTTTTGACTGCTTGCCTGGCGAGTAGTCAAACACTACCCGCTGTCCTCTCTCTCTCTCTCTCTCTCTCTCTCAGCGGCTCGTTAGCGTGCGGGCTCGCGGATAATGACATGGCCACAGAAGAACAGGGAAAGGTAATGAGACAGCAGAAGAGGGCAGGAGAAGCAAGAAAGCAATCCTTCACTGAAAGAAACACGAGACACGACATAAAAGAAGAGTGAACCTCTTGCCTTGGGACTTAAGAACAGGTAACCATGTTTCGAAGTACTTTCACTCACAGCGAATGATACAAAAATTACAACAGAACAGCGTTTAAGAGTATTGCGTGCGGGTTTCAAATTCCCGCGTTTGACGTGTGGGAACAGCTGATCGATAAGAGACAGAGTACCACGCCCGACGAGCAGTGGCCAATTTTTTTTGTGGGGGAAGAGGGGGTGATTCCCACCCCCCCCCCCCGGTTAAGAACCTGATGAGTGTTTTTTAGTGTAGTAAATTGTTAAAATATATACAGAACAAACATTACATCTATACAAATAAATATTTGTAAATAATTCAACCACGCACATGGCCTTAATATAAACACTCATATAATATGTAGGCTATATTTTATGCAAACACAACTGCATACATCAATACTGTTAAACAACTTTTTCCTTTCTCTCAAGCTCTGTTTTATGTAAGCGAGGATCGTTCATGCTCGAGAAGCACTGTGTACTGTGCTGGCGGGAGGATATATTTTCCTGTTTTTTCTCTTGTGTGATGTCGCTTTAGAACCTTTCCCAGCTGGAGGGCGGGTGTGTCAGGTCGAAGAGAGAATGATCAGAGCATGACACTGTCATAAATAACGGTCAATAGCCTTCGGCTGGGGGGAGGGGGTGTTCGGAGGTCGAACTATGACACTACGTCTTCACATATACTGACATTAGTGTGCAGTGAATAAGTGATGGTTTTAACTATATTTGTCATGAAGTGTTTTTACGTTATGTTTTAATGTTGAGCAATAACTGAGAAGGTAGAGAAAATAACATGCTTACATATTTTTAGTAAACTGCAGAAACTTGAAGAAACAGGAGACAGCGATGCTGATCCTGTGAAACAGGTTCGTATTTATTTAGTTCTTTAAACCATGAAAGCAGTTTATGGTCGTTCACATGTGAAAATTTCTAAAATTTAATTTGTACGAAATAGCTAATAACTGTAGTTAAAAAATTAACAAGTTAAATTAATGTCGCGGGCTGTATGCTTACAGTTATAAATACACAAAACAAAAATGTTTACATTTAAAGATATCTTAAGGAAAGGAATTTTTACTAGACTTTCAGAATTTTTTTAAAGTACAAATTTTTTATCCCCGTGTACATAAATTTGAGCGAATAGCCATTGGCTCTTGACATCTAATTTCAGTATAAATTGTTTAGTTTCAACAAGTTTGTTTGATTTCGTTGAGTGCATGTTCCCGTGACATGAGGCTTTTGAATGAGCGAAGAGATTTTTGTCAGCACTCAACAGCTAGGTATTTTGTGCTTGTGATGGGTGACATGATATGAGTATGCCGCAGCACCGGAATGAAGGAGTGGTGTAACAGGAGGATCCCCGAGAAAATCCGTCGACCAGCAGAACTAAAATAACTGCCAAATTTACCAGATCGCGTATACCATTTGCGAGGTCTGCATGGTAGGTTATAATTTCCAATGTGGTTTTTAAGAACTGCATCACAGAATTCAGTGTATCTGTAATATGTAATAACCATTTCTAGTTCCTAGATTCTAAAATGTTTTGTGCAACTCAGTTTGTCAGTAATTAAAATTTGAGTACGATTTTCAAGAGCTAACACAATAAAGAAAGATTCGTCAAAGCAGAATCTTAAAAACTTTTCCTTAATTTTCGCCGTCCTAAAGTTCTATGGTAATAAGAAGTCGGTACGTTCAGCTTAAACCAGTTAAAAAGCTCTCATTGGGTGCCCTCCCGTGGCATGATCGTTATTATGGAAGGTTTGTCGGTTTTGCACTTGATTATACGCCCGCTAGTCTCGGCAATACGTAGTTAAATTTCGCCGAAGGTTACCATGGCATCGTCAGTAGCCTGCCACCCTAAATTGTGACGCTTTGCAAAACATCTAAATAATCGGTCCGACTACCGCAACTCGTAGGCGTCCCGACACATACATTGAAAACGCCGGGCGGTATCATCCCGGCACGTAGATCAGCACTTGGTTCAACACTTCGCTAAAGACGTCCGACGTTTCAACTGACGCCCTGCGGCGGCACCCCGGCCCGCCGTTATATGCGTCTCAACGCCGTCTTCCGCGGCTCGAAAACGTCTGTCCCAAAATCTGACAACTAGCCATGCTCTTGTTTGGCGCCAACCTCCTCGTCGATTGCCCTGCAGGCTTTGGTTCAATTGGGCCAATCAGGAGACATCTTCCGAAAGATGGCCCAGCCCCTCGAGGACAGTAACTTTCTGTCATTGCCGTATTTATTACATAATTATTTCATTTCATTCAGCTGCACTTTGACAAATACCCTAAATGTTTTCTTAATTCCTAAAATTCCTCTTATTGTAATTATTGTAACTTTTGAAATTTGTATCTTAAATACAAAAGGCAGCTAGGAGGGTTACGTGAGCGTCAGTGAGGTGCGAGAAGACCCAAACGCTTGCACCTGATGTTTCCACAAAGACTAAGTATATATATATTTCTGTTTTTCCTAAATAAAATTCTGTATATAGAGAATATCGGCATCCTGACACGATGACGAGAAGAATGAATCTTCGCATGACATGATTATTATAATATCTGTAATTTATGGTAATGCTTATGACGGCTATTACTCTTATTAATTGGGGTAATGACCACATGGCATGTCAGAGTTGTTGTTTATGCTAGCACAAAGAATTTCTCTTTAAAAGCATAATTTATCGTAAAAAATATTACCATTTTTCGAAACCAGTATATCAAAATTGTTGGCCAGGAAACTCCTGAAATAGCACCATTTTGCACCTACAAATCCAAATTTTCCCGGGAGAGGACTCCCGGATCCCTTTCTTTAATCCACCACTGCCAACGAGAGACATATCACCTCTATTCACAGCGGGCCTAACTGGCGTACAAGGTTTGCGTTGTATTCTTTTCCCTACGAGATTTTAAGTGGGACCAGTGCCTGCCATCTTAGAGTTCTTCAATTTTCGCTATAAGTTCCTAACAATGAGATTTATTATAATTTCCCGTCTGACAGAGCACAGACATTGACTTCGTAAGCATTACCGAAAAGTCACTCCTGCACTACTTTTCTAAGATTTTTACTAGTAACCTTCCGGGGGAAGAAGGTCATTTTATTTCTACGGGTGGTCACAAATATATAGTCGAGCAATGCCAACTGTATACAAAGAAATAAATGTTTCTAGCTCTCGTAGTTTTCCCTTAGCGGCATGTTAAAACACTCAACAAAGAAATTTTGTATTTTTTTAAATTTTGGAAAAAATTAAGTTAATGGTTTTTATTTTCAGATTTTGTAAAAAGGTTCAAAAGTGTTACATTTTGTGCTTTAAATCTTGAGACGAGTCTCATTTAACTCGCCCTACAGAATACTACCAGCTTTTCCGTCTGCTATATTCTCTACTTTTTAGAACTGTTAAGTCCGTGTCCTACTATTGCATCGCTTGAGGGGGAATTTGTGTACTTGGATTTCCTACCTTGTCGTTGCATGCATGGCTGAGACACGACGAAGTTTTCTGGCGAGGAACGATGGCGATACCAGCCGGGCGGCCCTGTTTTCCGTCGACTGTCTTCGAGACCTCGTGCAGCGAAATGACACGGGGCGCGTTTACTACTGTTCACTACGCCTTCGCCAAATTGTTTGCTGGTGATGACGTCGATGCGTTAGGTGCTCATTGGCTTGGCGTAATCAGCCGAACCCCGTGCCGAAGATTGCCGAAGCCAGGGGCTAGTTTGAATGACTGTTACTATGCCCGAGGAAGGTTCCATGTTAATATGGGAATTAATTATTGCGGTTAGATGAGAGTTGTTTATATTTCTCGGGACCGTTAAATGTTTGGTTGCTCGCTTAGTTTGTATAACTTTCAGGGGCCAACTTAGTATTTCAGATTGTTTTATACCCATTTTTGTGGGTGTCTTCGTGTTTTTGGCTAGTAACAGTATATTGTTTTTGTATAGATTTATTGGTAAACTTGGAGTCAGTATATACTTAAGACAAATGTAACTCTTGGAGAAGTTAAATTATATTTTTTAAACTTGGGTTTTATTTTTAAATGTTACTAGGAATATATTTATATAACTGTTATAAATTTTTCTAAACATTTACTTTGCCTTGGTGGCAGCTATGTACTTGATTATTGTCTAGTCACGTGTAAAATTGAAACTTGTAATTCATATAAGGGCATAATTTATGGTTTAAAAAATGAGAATATTGTCCATTTAAATAAATGAAAGAAACTTAATTCTTTAATACTTCATTTATATATGTAGTTCTTTATGCACTCCTACCACTAACGAGCACCTGTGATTATTTATGTTTTCATTTTTTATTTAGTATTGTAAACCCTAGAATTCAGGGTTACAATCTTTAAAATATTACACGTAATATACAATGTCAGTGTTAATTATTTCATTCGGGTAAGTCACTTGGTTGTTGTTATTCCCATGTTCCTGTAACTTGCAAATTCTGACTTTGACATGCTGCTATGGGAAGACTGTGAGAGCTAAAATTTTTTTTACAAACGGAAAATGTAATGTAATCACAAGTAACGTCTATAAAACGAACACTATGCCCCACAAATATAAATTTTTGAATTTTTACCACCTGAACACCCGTAAGAGAATTCGCTAGCAAGAAGTTTTCTGTAGTATCTATGCTTGCGCTTGTACAAGTAACCCCCATTAATAACTCTTCTGGGAATGTGGTCTTTTTCCACGAAATATTAAAAAACTGTTATTTATAGACGACACGTATTACTTTAGTCTTATCGTATGCCGTTAAAGGGATAAAACATAGTGAACTTCAACCTAAGTGCCGAATATAATACGTATTGATAGAATATTAGACACCATAAATCTTTGTTTCCAGTAAAAGTTACAGATCTAATTGCATTTAAGAAAGTAATAACAATTTTCTAACTTCAATTGGATCTGTAACAACAGTAACGACAAACAAAAATTTATGTCTTAAATTCTATTTGGCAGTTAGGTAAAAGTTCTGTAAGTTAACACAAAATAAAAGTTATGACACAAAATATAAAATTTCAAGATGGTGACAGTTTCTCCCTCATAAAGTCAATATTTGCTGTTGGCCTATTGGCGGCTATAAACCGACAGCTAGGGCCTGTTGACATGACAGATCTGAGAACGTGTAAAATTTAAAAGAACTTATAATACTTACTTTTTTTCTAATCAGTGACAACTTACGTATCAAATCCTATTAAGATTCGAGCCAACATAAAATACGTGCCAAATTTTATGTGTAATTATGGACTAATGAGGTAAAAACAAGCAATGAGTAGAGACATGCGAAATTCACATTATTATCTGGTGACAAACTTGACTCGTGTATGTATATATACACACACACACACACACATATATATATATATATGCATGTATATATATATATATATATATACGAGTCAAGTTTGTCACAATATAATATATATGTATATATATGTTATATATGTGTGTGTGTATGTGTGTGCGTGTGTATATATATATATATATATATATATATATATATATATATATATATATATATATATAGAATGTATCAGTACAGTGGTTACAAACTTTCAGGAGAGATAGAGTACACCCAGCCTATACATAGCAAAGCATGGTCGAAACACTATTCTGGCGCGCTAGTGACGACACAAAATACAAGAAAGAAAGGACACGAATAAGAGAAGAAAATATTTTTATTATTCTTAATACAGCAAAAAATAAATAAATAAACACAAAGAAACATTGGTCGTCATCGCAAGCCAAAGAATTCCCAGCATTTTTGCTGTGTTAGGATTAATAAACATGTTTTCATCTCTTGTTCGTGTCATTTCTTTCTTGTCTTTTGTGTCGCAGGAAAGCGTCTCCGACCATGCATTGCTATGCGATTGTCCAGGTGTACTCTATCTCTCCTGAACGTTTGTAACCATTGTACTATCTTGTATACTCAAACACAATCTGTGATTTCATTTACGTATTGGACTGCTTTACATCAGATTGTTCACTCTACGTGAAACTTTAAATTATTGACTCAAATGTTCCCCATCTACAATCCACGTTATTACACGCCAGTGACAGACATCTGGCAAGCAAACAAAGGCTTCAAGCCTAGTCGGAGGTCTCTAACAATGAGTAGAGACTGGAAAAATTCGTAAGTTCACTGAGCTGCGGATTAGCCTCCAAGAATGAAAACAGCTGCTTGCTCATTGGCTGCTCGATAACATAGTGATGTCACGTGATTGGCCTGCTTTCGGTTGCGTCTTTATTATAGGCTCGGTGCCCTCTAGGAGGTGTCAAACAAGTGTTGGACCAATTGCGAAAGTGACACTAACTTACGTCTATTTTAATTCTGACCTGTGCCCAGAATAAAACGCTAATTTTTCCTGTCCGTATAGCAATAATGGAACTGTTATCTAAAGGTAATTGAACTTTCGAAGTCTTCTAACTACTAGAGACAGGATAAATTCACAGGTTTGCTTATTGTTATACTCGTTTTTTTTTAACAGTTGTTTACCATGACTAAGTCTGCAATTAGTATCTGCGTAACTCTTGGCTCAGAGTATGGAACTATTAACTTGTTAGTCAATTTCTTAAGTTGTGCAGCCATACGGGCGTTTGAATTCTACCTTATACTTAAATAACCCGCAAACTTTAATTCCCGTAAGTAATTGATAGGTAATAAATATAGATAACTCCGAGACGAGCCTTCGGTCCAATATAGGGAAGAAATGTACGACCCACTCTCTCCAAGCAGCGAACAAGAAATAAGGATAGAATAGATTTAGTAGGTGCTCGTGCCTGTAACAGAATTTACGAGTTCCACAGGACTGACGTACTTGGTCAGAGGTGTACACAATGAGGTTCATTGTCCATTTGATTCATTTTCCTACCGACTGTGATTTCACCTGCGTACGTTTCTGCCAATGTTCCATCTAAGCAGTTCTGCAATGCACCTTACTTCAAATTTCTCGGGTTTAACATCCAGCCAGCTGAGCTCCACAGTCCGTCTACACTCTGTCTCCAGCTTCTTGTTCATTGGCTACGGCTCCGGTGAGTGACCAGTTGTATATCTGAGAAGGTATAGTTGAAGGTAGTGTTTTCATGCAGGTTTGCCATTGGTGCAGAGTCTTCAAGGTCGAGCTGATTCAATCATAGAAGTATTTCATATGCACAAGTTTGATATCTTACTGCTCCTCAAACCACCCGCGAAATTTCCTGTCTCAATTCACTGAAGCAGTTATTAGGGATCCTTGATTTTCTCGAAAATATTTCTGCAGCAACATTTTTCAGTTCCGTAGTTCCACCTCTGAAGTTTTGCTTCTTTGTTATTGGGAGAGTGTCTTTGCGTAAAGACGTTTCTCATTTGGCCCTACCAATCAGAATAAGGTTACTGTGAATAACGCTCATCCGTGATTTGTAGTAAAATGTTAAGACACGCGAGAGTTAAATTCAGCCAATCACTGACCATGAAGCAGAGCTGCAGATGTGCACACGAGGCACTGAAGCAAACTGATGCAGAAATATTTTCACCAAAAACAGGGGTTCCTAGTCATTATTCTGTGAACCAAACCTAATGTAACAATTCTAAGACGTTTAGTTTTGGAGGAACCTGGCATTGAATGTTCCGAAAACAGGCTTGTGGTAACTCTTAAAGACCCCAGTGTTTGGAGGAGAATAATTTTTTCGTTACCACAGTGCGCATTTGCAGCTATGCTTGATGGTTAATGGCAGCGTGTCTTTGTGTAGAGGCATCGCTAGTTAGAACCACACTTTGTGATATGATGGTATAACTAGAGGCATGCCAAATTCGCGTTGTTATTTTGGTGACAGACTAGACTCAACTGCTCTGAATGTACCTGAGCACAAATGTGAGTTCGTTGGCTATGAACCTCTATATGAAAATTCCGGAAAAGGTCACTTCTACGACCTCGTCATTTCACCGAACGTTTTCATTACGCTTCTACTTACTCCCTCCATGAACCACTTTGCACACCTCTAAAAATATTTTGTCAACTCCCCTACATTTCTTACCCTCTACAGAACCATACGTACCGCCTTTTGGCATCTCTTTACCCTGTCCATAAACCATACGCACCTTCTATTGGTGCTTATGTATCGTTTCTCCCATTGGCTGCCACGAGACGTGACGAGTTCGTACACCAGACATAAAGCCGAAACCCTATTGGAAGAGCCAGTGATTTTTGGTGGAAAGAATTTTTCAACAACTTGTTTCAATGCCCTACGTGCACACCTGCAACTCTGGTCCGTGGTTATTGGCAGAATACAATACTGCAGAGGCGTGGCTCATTTGACTGCACCAATCAGAACAATGTTACCGCGACACCACACGTTCGTGATTTGCAAGTAGGGCCCCGAGACTCCAAAAGTTAAAGACTTCCAATCACTGGCCATGAAGCAGAGAAATATATGTGCACATAAGGCATTGCAAAAAATTGTTGCAGAATTCTTTTCACCAAAAATCACGGGCTCTACCTATTGGCCATAGCATCCAACATTCTTCACCGCCCCGCATTACCCCCAGCGTAATGGGGAGACGAAATGAAGTTCTGTCAACTGATGATGTCGTAGAACTGACATAGCCCCGAATAATCACTCGTTGGAGTAGGATAGGTTATCTCAGTCACGTGATCAGGTTTTGTTGATTACTCGGATTTAATTAACCCTGCAATTCTATTCAAGGTTTTAATTTTACGGGAATTTAAAAAACTACACATTTTCTACTTCATAAATATTTTGCTAAATGCTACATCCACAATGCATTCTTTACACGTTATTTTATTTAGATATAAATTACAATCTTAGTTTTAGTAGTTGATCGAGAGGCCATCAGTTGAAATTTCGTACACGGAGAAACTTCCCTGAGTTAATATTTCAAACACGTTAACTTGAAATTTTTGCTAACCTATTCTACGCTCGTGAATTTTCGTAAGCGCCGCATGTGATATCAATTATATGTGTAAATATTTTGCAGGATATAGGTCACTCTCTGTCGTGTATCTTTCAATTATTAGTCAGAAATAATATTTACGACAGGCCATGACGTTGTGGGCTACATTGAGAGAACGTAAAGCAGATACATTCTAGTCTTCTGCCAGAAAATTAGACGGATTTTGCACAACACTATTCTGTATCCAGTCCAAGATTGCAGCACAAATAAACATTGTCACAGGTAAGCTCTCGATCATTGGTTGGTTGGTTATTTATCAGAATCGTTGCGGCAGGAAATATGTCCTACGCTAAATTGATGTGTTTTAGTTTAGGATACGTGATTTAATCGTTCAGTTGCGTTTTTTTAATCCTCTGTAATATAATATCACTCTGTGCGTATGAAATACTGTACGTGCATTGAATGGATTAACTATGACTTACGCGACGACGCCAACATCCGTGGTGATTTCATTTCCGCCACAGCGAGGCGCTATTTCGTTTCTCTACCTGTCGCCAGTCGATAGCTCGCGAAACACGCGGAGGTGGTGCG
>PNEQ01119895.1:88200-110885 GCA_003012365.1 Medauroidea extradentata
CGGCAGGAAGGCGAACTCAGTCACACACGCCAGCAAAATGGCTTCCCTGGCCAGCAACATGGCGGAAACACCTACTGCCAATCAGCGTGAGGCAGCTGCTCTGCTAGTCGGCAGCCAGGCCAATAGGAAACCTGTAGTAACATGCAGGAGCCAAACAGACACGGGGCTGGAGTCTACAGCCTCGGGCAGCCAATAAGCGTCCAAGTTCGCCTATATCAAACGAGCCGCCACGTCATTTCACGTCTGTTAGTCTGTGGCGACGGTTTGTTGCACAGCCAATACCGTTAAAGCGCGCGAACAGGCGGAGTGACACAAGCTGCAATCTTGGAATGGATAGCGTATAGAGATATAATGTCAAGGCGCGTAAGACCTTTAAACGTATGTCATTGACCATGCAGTAGAGTTGCGTATCGTCACTGATTTTATGAAATCTCCTATGTGTTAAAATATTTTTTTTTTCGGGAGAGACAAAAAACTTATAGTCACTAACAGTGTTATGGTATTTGTTAGTAACTACAGTAAAATGTCATAAAAGCATAATTTCTATCCGTCTGTGTAAACTGTAGCACAAGCACAGACACAGAAAAAATAACTTTAATATACTATTTATAATTTGGCACATAGGAGGGTTTCATAAAATCAACGACGATACGTGCATGTAAAGCATTGAAACAATTTTGTACAAAATCTGGGTTCCTTGGGTATGGCCAATTGGGGAAAATGAGGTGTCGTGACAACGGTGCTTCTTATATCACTAATATATGATAATTAGAGATGATGGTATATATCGTGAACGTGTTTTGTGCCAACATACCCTTGAAAACGCGGTAGTTTCTTGCAGCTCGTATGAATGGGTAATATACTTCTGACACAACGTAGCTGTCTGCAGACCAATAACAGACATCAAATATTACGATATCGGGATTATTATTGTCTCAGTCAAATAGGATAAAAGCTCCAAGTACAAGCTAAAGCCAGTAAGCTGAATGTTTGTTGAAATCCAGCAAACAATCCATTTTTCCCGTTATAAACTGCCATTAAAGATGATGGTATATAGCGAAAATGTTATGTGCCGTCATGCCCTTTAAAACGCTGTAGTTTCTTGCAACATATATGATTCGTTGATGTACGTCTGACGCAACATAGTTATCTGCATACCAGCAACATGCATCAAATATTTAAATTATTGACTCAGTCGAATAGGGTAACAGCTCCAAGTACTACAAGCGAAAGCCCGTAATCTACTGGTAAGCTGAGCGTGCGTTGAAACCCAGGAAACAGTCAAGTTTTCCCACGATAAAACATAATCTGTAGTCATCATCTCTAGTGATAATACATAGAGGTAGAACTTTACTCAAGTACGTCGAATAGGCCATGGACAAAGACCTGCAAATGTCGCGTTAATTTCTAACAGCAGACTAGACTGCAATATGTTCGCTCGCTCGACGCCTTCCACTGGCCTATAGTGTCGTAGATTGTAGCGGGGAACACTTAGAGACAGTAATTAAAAGTTCCATGGTGGTGAGACCAATCGAATGTAAATCAGTCAAATACTTAAATGACGTCACATAAAAATTCTTGAGCAATACAGTCGCAGCTTGCGCAAGAGTATGTGCAGATCAACGAAGTCTGATCTGTCACCAAAATAACTTGAATTTTGCACGTCATGTAGTAGACACACGGTGAGAACTGACAGGTACGAGTGTATCAGGCAACCACTTCACTATGACAGACTTTACCCAAGAAATCATTCGCCAGTCTATCTCATGCCTGCTCAGCATTCGGCAATGGTCTTCGGAACTTGCGTACGCTTTTCTCGAAACTAGGTTTTCAAATCCCATTATGTAAAGAGATTTTATACTTAGTTATGTTCATAGGAGAACAACGCAGCACAGTCCAAATTCGCAAATCTCCTGACATCATGACTGTGAGACTATCATCAACAGTAGGCAAGAGATACAATACAAATTGTCACATAAATATGAAGCCTACTCGGTATGTTTTCCGGTAATGGACTATTCACTACACACATTCACAGATACACACGTGTAAAGAGTCCGAATTGTTAACCGGCATGAGAATATTTATGAGTACTCTGAATTTATCTTCGTTTGGATATTGTTATAGTCTGAGTTCAAATGTAGGTTTCCTTATGGCCTACAAAAATAATATTCTTAGCAACACTGTCTGGCAAGCAATGCTTGCATACAGATGTTTTGTCAGACTGCAGTATTGACATACATTGTGAAGATTTGTTGGTGTTATATTTTATTGTATTCTTACTTACAAGGGCTGTGTATTCTGGGCCACCTGCAGATTTTTGTGAAAATAAATCTGCAAAAACTGGCTTAAATGCCTTACACGCATATTTGCAGCGCTGAACCCTGATCAGTGATTGAATTTTTTTTTTTTTAACAGTCTTCTACTTGGGGCTCTACCCGCAAATCACATACATGAGGTGTCAGAGTAACCTCAATACAGTGGCGGCTCGTGGGTTGTTGCCAGGTGGGGCTGCAGATAGTCGGAACTGTACACTCTTGGTGAACGCGCCGTAGACCAAAGACTATGAAATATTTGCCGGATACTAGATGTGTTGTGACCACTCAGTAGTAAGGGGCACCTGCACATCAGCGTGTCAGTGGCTGTAGAGTCAACCAGCGCACAACCCTGTACAGCTCTTGGCAACTGCAGCCCTACTTGGCAACAACCCACGAGCCGCCACTGCCTCAATACCATTGGCACATTGGAACGAGCGATGCCTCTGCGCTAATACATACGGCCAGCAACCATGAAGAAGATCTGCAGATGTGCACGTAAGGCAGTTTATGAAGTTGGTATAAAATTCTCTTTACCAAAAATTAGTGGCTTTAGCCCTAAACCTACCGTAGATAGAAATTATTTACTACAAATCTCTTAATTGTTCTTACATTGTTTGTTATACAAATTATTACAAAAATATAGTTTGTGTTATTGCCTTTTGAGCTCCATTCGTATATGTTTTTAGTTTATTAAGATTTATTTTAGGAAAGTTCAGTCGTAAATCTTATAATCCTCCACCAACGTGCCATTAAGAAAGTTGGAAAGCAAAAAAAATGGCAATTAAGTATGTACCAATGAAACAGTCTTTAGCGTGAACACATTACAGGACATGTCGTTCTCAGGAAATTAATATTTTCTTCCCAGTTTCGTACTTTCCGCGTAATTTTTGTCTCTCATAATTTTACTGGTATCGGGACAAAAAAAATTAAGGCATTTGAGAAAGTATAACAGATGAGTTTAAATGCGTTGTCTTAATTACAGAAATTTCAGGTAGAACAAAACCGACGTAAGCCTGTCATACTGCCGTGAAATAAATTAAGATTTTTTTAACGCTTAAATTTTTTCCCTTCTAATAAGAAACTCTGGTGGTGGATTGCTGCTCCTGCGCCCGCGAAAGTTTCACATACACAAACAGTGTGCGCGCATACACACTCTGACACACACACCAACACACACACACGCACACACACACACACACACACACACACACATATATATATATATATATATATATATATATATATATATATATATATATACACGCACACGCGTATATATGGTGGCAAAACGGGTCAGGGGATAGAACAGGATGCCAAAAATTTAGTAAAATTTGTTTGTAAGACGATCATTAATGACCCGAACCAAATTTTGCACCATTTAAAATTTTCAAAATATTTTTTATTTTCAGAAGATTGTTTTATAAAATTGAAAATGTATCATTTTACTGTAATTTATTACATTTAATATTAACAGTATTGTCATTAGGCTATTACTTATACGAAATTGGCTGTGTTAATTTAATTTTTCTTTTTAATTTAATTTTAAAATATATTTAAGATACAAATATACATTCATGTTATAGGTTATTAAAAGAATTGACAGAAATAGCTATTAACAAATGAATTTTGATGACTTTTATAACGGGTGATGTTGTTTTATTTTAAAATTAGCATACAAGTCGTGACTTCAATTTAGCATTTTATTCAGATATCTGAGTAAAATGCTAAATTAAAAGTCACAACTCGTGCACTAATTATTTATATATGCCCATTTACAGAAAGGTGAAGAAGTTATTTGAGAATGGAGGCTAAATTAACTAACGTTATAAAAATACAATATTTGTAGTTAAAGTAGCCACTGAATTGTTAGGTCGACAACCCCGTCTTAAACAAACATGTCGGAGCTGATTTGATGCTGTGGTGACGTCGAAAGGAAAATCGTCGTATCTGGATGTCCTGGTGCATCCTGGCGGCGAAGTGACTCGGGCGTCGATATACTGCAGACAGAAAACCCGTCGATATCGTCGCACTTCCCTGTATCGCCTTGTTGTTCCAGGCTGTCGCAGTGTTGGATGCTGCTGTCGCATAGTATCCAGTGTTTAATATCCATAATTCCTTGGTCTAACTGGCCTGGTTAGGATATTACGGTAGGCTGAGTGTCCAGGCTTGCCAAGGTCTGCCTGTATCTACGTCACAGTAGCAGAGCGCCCCAATGGTTGTGTGATTGTGGCTCTTATAGTTTATGAACTAAACAAAGAAATATATTTTACTGATACTCTACGCACACACTTTCATAATTTTTGCTGAAGAGGTATAGGCACCTGATGTAATTTTTCGTGTTTGATGCGCGGAGACAGTGAAGTGATAAGGTTCAGCTTTCCACACTCGACGGTGACAGCATCGCTTATATTCGCGGCGCGCCAAACTGACGTGTAGTGTTTTCCTACTTATCTTTTTCCTATGGGACTTAAAGCAGTGACCCTACAAATTTATTTGTGGAAAGTTTGTTGTAAAATCCAATGCATGTTTCCAACGTTGTGTTTTACGAATCTGGGTGGTATTTTTGCTTACAGGTACCTAAAGGGGCCGGTTTTAGTCATTTTGAGGGGCACCAAAACATGTTTCAAAAAGGCATGTTGCATTTTTAAAATGTTAGAAGCCTAGTTTAAACCATGTGTTCTTTTCTTACAGAAACAGATTATAAATAAGTTCCGCTGTTTCGCTTGAAAAGCATAGGCGCGCGTCAGGTGCATAAGCTACCGTGGTAGATAAACAAGCGCTGAAAACTTCAATTGATTTCTACGTTTTTTTCGAAGCCAATATGGATAAAATACTCAATGACAATCCTAGATAATGGTATTTGCCAACTTTATGCGTAAATATTTATCCAGAATTACTAATTCGTTACGCGTGATATCTTGCGCCGCAGTTAAATGCACGAGGTTCCGGCGTCAGAGATGGTGTCTCAGAAGTTCGTAACACTGAAAACAATTCTGTTTAAAACGTAGGCTGAAACTATTGTCTAGGATTGCTATTGTTTAACTATCGCAAATTGGCTTGAATAAACCTACAGTTATAGATTAATGCTTTTAACGTTGAATTATGTATCACGCCCTCTTAAGAGGGCATAGTTAGAGCCAGTGATTTTTTGTGAAAAGATATATGCAACATTTTGTTTCAATGCCTCGGCTGTACATCTGCAGCTCTGCTTCATGGTCAGTGATTGGCTGTTTTTAACTCTCAACGTCTTGGGGATCTACCCGCAGACCGCAGACATGTGGTGTCTCAGTAACCTTCTTCTCATTGGCACAGTCAAACGAGCCTCACCTCTGCACAAATACACTCTGCCAATAGCCACGAAGCAGAAGTGCAGATGTGAGCGCGATGCATTGATACCGAATGTTGCATAATTATATTCACCAAAAATCACTGGCTATATGCATAGTATATAAATCAGTGCTAAATTCATACAAGTATGCAAAAATAAGAAACAGCAAACATAAAAATAGTTTTTGCCAAATTTCTAAGCAAAAATTTTTCCCGTATGACGTTTTTCTGGCGCACAATCTCTGACTCCGAAATTCCATATACTCAATAGCGGCGCAAGATATTACGCTTAAAGAATGCGTCACTCTGAGGATATGTTTGCTCCTAGTGTTGGAAAATACGATTATCTAGAGTTGTTGTTATACATACATTTTTACTTCCAAAAATCTGTTACTTTCGAATGACGCTTATAACTTTTACTTATATATCATGCACTGTTACACAACAACAGGAACGCAATTTATGCAAGTAGACGTGACAGCCCTGTTTTACTCCTTTTTGTCGTAACATAAGTACATTTTGACAGTTCTTAGAGTATTGTATTTATTTTTATAAGTTGTGCATGTTTCTGCAATATCAGTCAACATTTTTGCTAGTAAGCGAGATGTCTTTTCTCCCGCAGTACAGAAAAATGTAGTCCTACCAACTAACATCACATCATGTAAACAGCATTTTCCCTCAGAACTGTCAAAATTTACTGAAGTTACATACACGTAACAGAGTAGTTACGTACAGGGGCGGCTCGTGGGTTGTTGCCAGGTAGGGCTGCAGTTGCCAAGAACTGTACAGGGTTATGCGCTGGTTGACTCTACAGCCACTGACACGCTGATGTGCAGGTGTCCCTTACTATTGAGTGGTCACAACACATATAGTAACCGGCAGATATTTCATGGTCGTTGGTCTACGGCGCGTTCATCAAGAGTGTACAGTTCCGACTACCCGCAGCCCCACCTGGCAACAACCCACGAGCCGCCACTGGTTACGTAGAATTACATGTTTTTACAGAAACGCTAACCAGACTCTCACATATTTGCCGTGCGTGGGCATGTGACATAAGGAAAGGCTAAACATGTTAACTGAAATACCAACTGTTTGGATAGTTACGGTAGTAGATAACACATGTTGTAAACATTGAGAGCAAACTTTTGCAACAGTGACAAATCTGTTCAGCTCTGCTTCAATCGTATTCAAACTTTTAATGCAATAAATAGCTCATCAGTAGAGGCACCAGATTTTCGCGCAAAATATCCTATTTATGCCTAGGAGCCCTGATTTTCACGAAAATATTTCTGCACCAGCTTGTTTTAGTGCCTTAGTTCCGCCTCTGTAGTTCTGCTTCTTTGTTATTGGCAGAATATCTTAGTGTAAAGACGTTTCTCATTTGAGTGAGAGATATTTGGTCAGCGCTTAACATCGAGGTCTTTAGCGCTGATGAAGGGTGACATGATGTGAGTTTGGTTGCTATTTTTCCATAAACGGCAATCTGGAAAATATATTTTTGGTCATATTGAGGGTCCGAAAAATTATGCTTCCAATTACCGTGCCGAATTTTTATAACTATAGCGACATAGCTTGAAGTGTGTTCTTTTCGTAGATATACACATATAATTTGCGTTAAGGTTTCGTAAAAAAAAAAAAGAATAGCCGTAACTCGCTGCAACACGTTTGAAGCGCGGTAGGGAGGTCCCTTAAGCTATGATGAGGTCTGACATGATGTGAGCATGGAGCAGCACAGGAGTGAATGGGCGGGATAAGCGGGAGATCCCCGAGAAATCCTGCCGACCAGAGGCATCGTCCGGTACGATTCCCAAGTGCGAAAATCCGGCGACCGACCCTGCCGGGAATTGAACCCGGATCGCCTTGGTGGGAGACGAGAGATCTGACCACTTTTTTTTTTTTTTTAATAAAATGTTTGGTGCAGCGACGATGCGGAAGCTTCCGCATCATCACTGCACCAAACATTCCCCCCTTAAATGTGACTTAATTTGAGTGACCTCAGTACTTTGCGTGAGACAATTTGTATAGTGACAATTTTTGAGACCCAAATGGACAAATACAAATTTACACCCAGCCAGACCTGGGAATCGAACCCAAAACCCCCCGCACCAAAGCCAGCCGCTCAACCAACCTTTTTTTTTATTTTTTGTATATAGATGAAAATTGTTTGGTGCAGCGGCGATGCGGAAGCTTCCGCATCATCACTGCACCAAACATCCCCCCCTTAAATGTGACTTAATTTTAGTGACCCCAGTACGTTTCGTGAGACAATTTGTATAGTGACAATTTTTGAGACCCATCAAATTGACAAACACAAATTTACACTCAGCCAGACCTGGGAGTCGAACCCAGAACCCCCAGCACCAAAGCCGGTCGCTCAACCAACTGAGCCACGGGGGGTCGGCGATCACTGGACCTCCGCGGTCCCAACGTTTCCCATTTGATCCTACCAATCAGAATAAGGTTACTGCGAACAACACACGTCCGTAATTTTCTGTAGAATGTTAAGACACGTGAGAATGAAATTCATCCAATCACTGACCATGAAGCAGAGCCAGGCGAGGCACTGAAGCAAACTGGTGCAGAATTATTTTCACCAACATTTGTAGGCCCTATTTATGCCTCAGCTTGTTTCGAAGCCTTTACGTGAACATCTGCAGCTCAGCTTCGCGGTTATTGGCAGCATGGCTTTGTGCAGAGGCAGCGCTTTGTTTTACTCTGCCAACCAGGTGGCCGATTAAATATCGCCACCTACTATTTACACCGAGACAGCGCAACGCAAAGTCAGAGCAAGTTAAACGGGTCCTCTATGGCAATACGTGAGGATTTAATTCCAATGCAGCACAACCAGACGCAACGCAGGTGCAAATTTTGCGTTGCATCCATAAATTGCGATATATAGTCGGCCCCCAGAACAAGAATACTGCCGCACAGAACCCCAAGACGCTGAGAGTTAATAACAACCAATCACTGGCCATGAAGGGGAGCTGTAGATGTGCACATAAGGATTTTAAAGAAGCTTAGGAAAAAAATATTTTCACCAAACTTCAGATGCCCTTCTTAGCCATAAGTAAAGAAGAAAAAAAAAACCTTAATGAAACCGTTTTTCACTCTAAATCTGAATTAGTGAATATTCACTTATTCACGCCAATGGATGGAGCAGTTTCAACAGTTTGAATAAGTGAAAAACCACTGTGAAATCGGTGACTACTCACTGGCTCAGATAAATAGTACCAACATTCCACAAGTTAATTAGTGAATGTCCACAGATTTTCCAGTAATTATTCGCTGATTCAACAAGTGAAAACTGTTCTTTGAAAACAACTGAAGAAACCTGTGAATATTCACTGATTCACTTGTGAGTTGTTGGCATTCTTAAAGAAAATCAGTGAATATTCACAAGTTAAACTGTGACTACTTTAACTTATTCAATTTGTTAAAACTGTTCCGTACATCAGCGTGAATCAGTGAATATTCACTAATTCAGTTTTAGAGTGTACAGACCTATCCGTTTTTTCGTTTGGATGCAAGTCACTCATGTTATTTTTAACAGAATGTTTTGGAAAAAATTGAGACTGTGTACAGTTATACAATATATTTCATAGCTCGCCAGCAAAAATTAAACATTTTGATTGATATTGGCTTATTTTCGTAACTAAATTGGTAATAGTTTGGGTTCGAAAATTAAAAAAAACTGTGGGGTTTATTGCTGCATAATACAAGAATGCAGATCAGTATACAGGCTGTTCAGAAACAACAGCATAGTAAGCACAACACGCTAAACTTGGGCTAAATAAGAGACGAAAATGTTAGCGGCAAAATGCTGTGGGTCATTTTACGTGCAAAACGCGGCAACACTGCCCGGAGAAAGTCCCTTCTTGCGCTCCTCGCCCAAGTATTATTTTATGTCTGTAGCGAGAAGTAAGCATACGATAATGTTTGTGCTACTCGGGATTTTAACCTGCGCCCATGGTATGTAAATCATATCAGTAGTAGTAAGATTAGTAAGATATGTGTGGAGAGCAAGAGGGGACTAACTACTGTGTTATGTTGACACATTGTGCATGCATGTTAAATGTCATCGTACGACATTTTACCACTAACATATTCGCCTCCAATTTAGCCCAGGATCTGCTTAGTGTGTTTACTATGGGGTTGTTACTGGACATATTGTGTATTATAGTCATAGCATTGTAGCGATTATTTGTATGTATACAGGTGACCAATAAGTCCGGTCTCACAGGGCAAATATAAATTGGTGAACTATGGAATGTTTTAATAGTGTTGTAATGTGTTGGCGTAAGACAACAGCAGTGTGTTCACTGTTCACTTCCATGTGTCATTAAAACAGAAAATGCTCAAATTGATGGTCGCAATGTACTTTGCACATGTCCGGTTTCATAAGGAAAGTTAAGATATATGATTGTAATGAAATGTCATTGTGAATAACAACATTACTACAACATGCCGCTCCATCCCGCCTACCATGTTATATCGTGTACGAAGCAATTTTAACCATCGCATACGCATGTGTGTCTCTCTCTCTCTCTATATATATATATATATATATATATATATATATATATATATATATACACACACACACACACACACACCGATGTCCAGAGAAACAAACGGTAACTAGCACACCACACGTATCCTTGGTTAAATTGAAGACAAAAATGTTATTGGCAAAATGTTTTATGACGACATTTACGCGCACAATGTGGCAGCACTTCACGGATATAGCCCCTTCTTGCACTCCACGTCCAGGTATTATTTTGTCAAAAAATGTACAATCATGTTTGGGCTGCTCAGGATTTGAACCTGCACCTATAATATGCAGGTTAGAACAGTACTAGTAAGATAAGTAAGGTATCTGTGGAACGCAACACGGGACTACGTACAGTGCTACGTTGCCACGTTGTGAATATATTTTATAGTACGTTTTTCCAATAAAATTTTTCGTCTCCAATTTAGCCCAGGATTCGCGTGGTGTATTTATAGTGCGTTTGTTTCTGGACATCCCTATACACTTACATGCGTATGTACACGTTGAACAGTATTTCGTACAACAAATTAAAACCTATGATTTGTTTGCTACCAAGAAATCTGAAACAATGTGCTAAAAGGGAAGGAATAAAATAATAGCACTGCATATGCACAATCAAAAGTTTTTATTTACAAGTCCTTAAGTTACTTGGTAACATAGTTCGTGTAACACGTGGAACATGAAGCATACAGAAATACAGTCTTTCTGATGTTCCTTGTATTTAACAGGTGATAGTTTTGTGGAACATGAAGCTATATAAACACATTTACGACATAACAGTATGCGTTCATCATAATATCACATTTAAAACAAGTACCGGGTGTGCATTACACATAGCAACACGACCTTTAAAAATTAGATAGATTACTGTTAGATAAAATTTACTCTGTTGTCCTCATAATAAACTCGATTAAAGATAATAAACACAGTACGGTAATTAATAAATGCTATACGTTGGTTATTATTATAAAATAATCGGAAATATCTATCAATGTTATATTAAGGTATTTTGTTTGTATATGCAACTCACAGGTACAAATAAATAAGTTCAATTTTTGTATTGAGTCTTTTTTAATCTAAACTTTGTTTATGACTTGGTATTTTTCACATTTAAATTGTAACAGAGAAGGAAATTAAAGAAGAAAGTACAGAAATAAAATATAAACTCTTAAACGTAAAATTGTGTTACAGAAAAGAATACAGCATAGCATTTACTGAGTTTCAGAAATAACATTACAGTAACTGCCGCTGCCAAAAAAGGATTTATCTATACCTTAAACAAATTTATCACATACGACGTATAATTTATTAATTTTTATTTTTCAAATTGTTCTATGAGTAGAAACTTCAAGACAATCACGTTCTCGAGAAAATACAAGGCGAATTCGTCTTTGAACAACAAAATTTGTCAACGAAATCTTCTTTGCTCAATGAACATAATTGCCAGTACTGACAATTAGTTTACCTTAGAAGAGTTTAAAATTATATACACTACCTGCTTTCAGGATTATAGAATAATTTGCGTAGTACAAAATTTCCATACAAAACTAGAGAAAAAATTATAACATATTCACAAACAGAGGTACAAAATACCTCTAGTATAGTGTACAGACTTCGAACAGGAACCCAAATTGCGATTTTAAAAATAAATAATATCTCCTATGTTGGCCACTGTGCTAACGTCAAAACTTTAATTATGTGTCACATACATCTGTATTGGTTTAAGGATATCATGAAGTAAACAGAGTTGATATTAAATCGAGAACTATTTTGATTTTCGTGTCAAGCTTGGTACATATCTCAAGTATGGTCACTTGTGTATGCAGTTATTTAGGCGTAATTTCCCATGTCAATTTCATTCTGAATTTATATTTTGCAGCCCGTCAGGCAACTTATATTAACACAGTTTTATTTTAAGAGGAACATATAGTCTGTTTCGTGTAATAATTCCATTTTCTGACTGTTATAAAGCCTTACAAGTGTACACAAATACTTTTGATAAACTGCACGTTTGAGAGACACCTGAGTGTGATTGTGCAGAAATCACTTGTGGCAGTGGAAAACACAGATTATTTTATGGTAGAATCTGTAAAAAAAATTTCAACACAGCTGCCAAAAAGTGGAATTCTTATATGAGCCAGGCTATAGTATGTTGTTCTTCATAGGAACTCGTTGCAAGCAGAGATATGCAAAGAGCGTGTTATTATTTTTGTCAACAAACTGTAACATTGCATACGTAAGGCAGTGGTGCACGCAGAACACAACAATAGTTAAACTGCATAAATGGTGTCTAGCAGAGTGACCAGTATGTTTTTTTATTGTATGAGGTTACATGTTCTGACAGCAAAACTGGTTGTTGCAACTGCATTGGCGACAGCTTTATAATATTTTAGACGTTCACGCACTGTCTCAGAACGCCCGCTACAAAATACGGGTTTTATGCCACGTCATAGTCAAAGATGGAGAGAACGAAAATAAAAGCTTTGCATAATGACTTGAGGTAGACTTACTTACACAACTTATTTTTACCTATTATTCTGCCTAGATTAAAACGAGGTTGTAACGAAATCTTGAATTTTTTTGACAAAATTAATTTATAATAATTTTACAGCTATCGCATCGTTTCAAATTTGATTTCTCACATCTCAGTACATTACTATTATCCAGCAACTCAACTGTCATTAGGAAAAAAACTCGTTAATTGGAATACTTTCCTATTTGCAGTTACAGTAACGTATGTTTTAGGGAGATTAAATTCAAACACATTTATTTCTAAGAGTTTAAAACGCAGACCATAAAACTTAAAATGTGTTTAAAAAATTACATGTACACCATAAACTAAACTTAAAAATGAAATACACAGTATGCAACAGTCCTCTTTAGCACATAATCCCATTAATTTACGACCTATGGTATGGTATGCTACAGTGTAATTTACCTGTACAATGAAGTTCAGTCTGATGACAGAAAATATCACTAATTGTATATAAGCGTTTCTGTAAATTATTTGTAATGATGAATATAAAACTTTGGGTGACATTTTACAATTCTGATTGGCTATACAGATAAAATCATAGGCTACATCTTGCCTGAAGTGCAGTCAAATCTTCGAAAAGAAATACAAATAAAGAACGCAGTAAACTATTACATGCTTACCGTAAAGTGTTTTGTGAACTTGTTGGCAAAGTTTTATGTACAGCCACTGTAGAAAAAATATATATTCACAACGCATATTACTTTGAACATCTCCGTTTAATTATGAGACACAAAATGTACTGGAATGATCAAATACAACGTATGGTTTACATATTTCAATGCAACTAGTTGAAAAATTTCTCTTGCTTTATTTGTAATGTTACAAAAGTTGTCGTAATTAACTGGTTTGCTAAGGAACTCTTTACAAAATTACGAGAAAATAATACATTTTTGGCCCAAGTGTTGCACATCACTGATATCAACGAAATCAAAGTATTCGAAAAGACACGTCTGAAAATAATATTGTGTGCTTATTTGGAAACTAACTGCCAAAGTATTTTCATAGTACTGCAGTTAAAATAATATAGGTTTAAAACGCACACTATATAATATTAAAAATAATCATACATGCCCGTTTTAAAATATACATAAATTTAACAGTGCTTATGTGGCCATATATAGCGTTCAGTTAACAAATTACACAGAAACAATATAAAACATTTACTCTGGGTTTATTTTGCTCTAGAACAAATATAATCTTGATAACTAGTACCGAAGAGTTACTTATTGAAAATATAAATTTTCCCTAGAGAAAAATTATCTTGCTAACAAGTTCCCGAAGAGTTGCTTAATGAAAGCATTATTTAGCACTAGAGCAAAAATATTCTTCCTAAATAGTTCCCGAGGAATTACTTAATGAAAGTACTATTTTGAACTGGAACAAAAATAATCTTGAAAATTAGTTTTTGAAAAGATGCTAATTGAAAATATTATTTTGCACTAGAAAATAAATCTCTTGATTACTAGTTCCCGAAGAGTTGCTTATTGAAAGTATTACTTTTCGTTAGAGCAAAAATAATCTTGATAACTCGTTCCCGAAGAGTTGCTTAGCGAAAGTATGACTTCGCATTAGAGCAAAAAAAGTTCCCAAAGAGTTAGTAATGAAAGTATTATTTTGAACTAGAACAAAAATAATCTTGAAAACTATTTCTTGAAGAGTTGCTTATTGAAAGTATAGGACAACTCTGTAGAGAAGCAGCTCCGGTAGACATAGTAGTTAAAGGCTTGCGGTCGGCATGTTGTGATAATGCACTCCGTGGTACCAGTGAGACTCTGAGGGGTAGGAGGTTGAAGGGTGTTGAGGAGACGGTGGTGGGGGAAGGACAAGGTCTTGAAGACTCGTGGCTCAGTCAAAGACCATATCCGACAACAAAGACGACGGAGGGCCTTAGTCCTTCTTGCAGTGATAGCAGGCGCAGCTCTTGGCGGACTTGAAGACCAGGTCTCGCGTCCCGTCCAGGCACATCACCCGTACCTCCACCTGCAGCATAGGTGCAACTGTCAAACCCGTGGTAAGGTTCATTCTACTACACGTTAAAAAAGTTGAACATCATAAGTTATATATTTTGGTCAGCACTGGTGAGATGTAACATGATGAAGTATAGAGCAGCACCGGAATGAAGGAGCAGGGAAAACAGGAGATCCCCGAGAAAACCCGCCGACCAATGACATTGTCCAGCACTATTCCTAAACGCGAAAATCCGAGTACCGATTCTATCGGGAATCGAACCCGGGTCGCCTTAGAACTCACTTGAATTCAAACAAATGTACTTCCGTGTCTATTTTGCCGTTGGCCTTTGAAAAAGAAGCAACTAAATGCAGGCCCAATAGTCTGGCATGACTGTGACAACGAACAGCCAATAAACAGCTGATCTGTACTTGAGTTCACAGATATTCTTGAAAGCTAGCCTACTGGTCAGTGAACCTCCGAATTTTCCAGGTCGCTACCTGTCCAACATACATGCTGTACCAGTACAGTGGTTACAAACTTTCAGGAGAGATAGAGTTCACCCAAAAATGGGAAATCGCATAGCAATGCATGGTCGGAAACGCTTTCCTGCGACACTAAACACAAGGAAGAAAGGACACAAACAAGAGAAGAAAACGTGTTTATTAATCCTAATACAGCAAAAATGCTGGAAAGTCTTTGGCTGGTGATGACGATCGATGCCTCTTTTCGTTCTTTTTTTCTATGTTTTTATTGTATTAATAATAATACACAAGTATTCTCCTCTTGTCCTTGTCATTTGTTTCTTGTGTTTTGTGACGTCACCCGCTCCAAGTAAGCGTTTCCGACCAGGCATTACTATGTAATTCCCCATCGTCTGGGTATACGCTATGTCTCCTGAAATTTTGTAACCGCTGTGCTGATACATCCTGTATAACGCCGCCACTGACGTTTTGCTCGTCTTGGCGAAGCCCACTTTGCAACAAGATCTTTGAGAACGTATTTTCATTTAAAAAAAAAAAACACAAAAAATTGCTTGAACTTTTTTTTTCCCTTCAGTTTTATTCCTGTAGTAATATTCTCCTCTTTCCAATGCAGAAAATGGTTTCTTTCAGAAATTATATTAATTGAAATAACTAAGTGAAGTAAGTTAAAAAAAATTTTAGGCTTGCTCACGCTTGGGCACTTAGATAGGAAGCGACCGTAAGGAGTTCGCCAGGCTAACTGTTGAACTGCGTGCAGCGTTTTGGAATTTACGTTATTTTCTCATAGAGCAGTAAACGTGCTTCCACAATGCTTATCTGTGTAAAAATTTACACACTTCTGACTACTTCTGAATATGACTTTAAGACATGCACGCACATTGGAAGCATTGTTTTAAAGCCCTCATACTTGGCTGAAATCGGCGTTATCAGACGTTTGTTTTTCAATGTATATTTATCAGATTCATTCAAAATTGAGGCCAAAAATAAATTAACCGGTGATATAAAGTTCCACAGTAAAACTGTTACGGAGGGTAAACTGCACGCACATTTACGACTTTGAGAGTAGAGCCGTTATCACAATGCGTGTGCCTGCCGGCGTCGCTTGTAGCACCTCATCGATTTACGCCTCACACGCCAGTGTGTTTTGCGCGTATAAGGCCTACAAGTGTCGAAGCAATAAGGACTACACAGCACGGGCATTACGCCTCTGCCTAGCCTCTAGGCGCAAGTCACTGAACTGGCATGAAGTCTTCTCGCCGACAACGCGCTTGTATGAGACTTTCAGTGGTTACCCTACTATTTTATGACTAGGGACCTGAAAAATTCTGTTTTGGGCACTCGCTGTATTTCTAAAACTGTAAGTTCGTGTGTCTCTCCCAGTTGGTCCTTGACTTACTTGACCACCTTTTGGAGGCAGTGGAGCCAACAATAAAGAAGCAATTGAACGAAGGTACAATCGTGTGGTATCACTGTGTCTGCAAAAAGCCAATGAGCAACTGTTGTCTGACTGAGAACACATATGTTCTTGGAGGCTAGCCTGTAGGTCAGTGAACACGCTAATTATTCCGGTCTCTATTTATGATGCATAATTAGGGCCCGGTAGTTTTCGCGAAAAGATTTCTGCCCCCACTTTGTTTCAGTGTCTTACGTGCACACCTGTAGCTCAACTTCATGGCTATTGGCAGAGTGTTTTTGTGCAGAGTTGTTATTCATTTAACTGTTCCAATCAGTATGCGGATAACTGCGTCACATCACGTCTGTGATTTGCGGGTTTAACCTGCAGATGCTGGCTGTTAAGGCATCCAATCACTGACCACATAGCAGAGATGCAGGTGCGCACGTAAGGCACTGAAGCAAAGTGCTGCAAACATTTTTTCGCGAAAATTACCCGGCCCTAGTTATTATTAAAAATAAGCGTGCATAATACACGCTTACACCTTGTTTTCATACCTTAAAAAAATACCGCAAAACACCTATTTTCGCCATTTTCGGCCGTAAGAAAATACTATCTAATGGGTAGTGGTGAACTTGACATGGGTATTCACGTGTAACTCATTTTAAATGCTTTTCCTTTACATACATCTCTCATATATGACGAGCAGTTTCATAATAATCTGCTAACAGCCAAAGCTCTGCACACCGCTGGGTGGCCTGGTCAGGCGGCCACCTTAAGCCACGAGGTTAACCTGTTAAGGTCCAAAATTATGTTTCAAGTGTACAAACAGTAAGAAGATTAAAGTTCTAAACCATGTTTACAGAAAAATATAGTGTTGTTTCACTGATCTGTTGTCGGCTAACAACCTCCAAGTGTACTTAGGCATAGAGAAGCTGCTCATAGACTATATTTTGTTTCTTAGACATACTCCATTGCGATACATCACAATGGAGTACGTCATAGAAACAAAATATAGTCATTCACTCCCACAGCACAGTTCTTTCAAAGATCAATCTTCCCATTGGCTACTCGCTGGCACAGTGATATAACAAGATTGAACCTGCAATATAGTTACTTCTTTATTATCAGTAAAGGGTCAGTTGCATTGACGTCAAGAACTTTCCGCTGCTTGAATTTTTCCTTGTGCGCAAAATAAAATGCGAATTTTCAGGTCCCTTCCAATACGTCACAAAATTTCTGAATTGCTCGTAGGCGTCCATACATAACAGTTTAGTAAGGAAAACTTGGTCAGTAACTAAACAAAGCTACCTAGCCTCAGGAGGTTACTTAGTGACATCTGCGGTGGAAGAACACGGCCTTAGATGCGAGCAACCATGCAAACTAGAGTCTCAGCTCTACCACAGACTAAATAGTAACATAAACGTTAAATGAAATGCGGCTCATTTTATACGGTCGAACTTCGCTGCTTATTGGCTGTCCGGGGATGTTGATACAAGTCCCGTGTCTGCTCGGCTCCTGCATGTTACGGCAGTTTTCCTATTGGCCTGGCTTCAGCTAGAAGGGCAGCCGTCTAACGCTTATTGACGGTAGACTCTTCCGCCATGTTGCTGGCCAGCGAAGCCATTTTGCTGGCGTGTGTGACTGAGTTTGCCGTCCACCGGCTTTCTGTATTCCTAAATATTCTGTGACTCTACCACGGCTATGGCTTTCACTAGTTCATCTGCAGGGACACCTGTTTTTCGCTAAACGAATTTTGCTCCAGTTTGTTTCATACGTACACATCCGCAATTCTGCTTCGTGATTATTGGAAGCGTGATGAAGAGCCCTATCTCATTTGACAGGCCAATTACAATAACGTTCCTTCAACACCACACGTCTGTAATTTACCCATAGAATACCAAGGCTCATGAGAGTTAAAATATCCAACCACTGACCACGAAGCAGAACTGCAGATGTGCGTGAAAGGCACCGAAACAAAGTGGGGCAAAATTCTTTTCGCGATAAACAAAGGTTCCTATTCATCCGTATTAAAGACAGACAGAACAATTAAGAAAATAAATGTTTGTGGGCAGTGGCGAAGCGTGACCATATTCCACGCATAGTCATCTTTAGTAAAAGGCCACAGCCTTAGATCTGGCAACCCTGCCAGAAAGGATCATGTCAATGGCTGTACCTGATTCGTTACTCTGCCGTACATACATGCGAACCAGGAAAAGCCACTGTCATTGAAGAGACAAAAGAAGTGTTAAACATGACTCTTCCTGGCAGGGTTGCCAAATTTAAGACCGCAGCCTTCTACTACAGGTGGCTATGATTCCAAGGCAAGCAATACACAACTCTGAGTTCTCTGTGGGACCATGAGACTATTGGGTGCATGTATATCTCTTCGGGGTACAGATCCCCACAGTCGTGGAGAAGGTGACTTAACAAGATAATATAATACCTAGAGACTAGAAGATATCTCGGGAAGATTTATGCGTCACTTTACTTGATGATTATTATTTATTGGTAGAGGCACGAGTTTTTTTTTTTTTTTGTGTATTCATCTGGCAACAGCCAAGACTTCTCAGTTCTATACGTATACTGGTTGAAGCCGAATATCCATTGGCTTCTAACAGTAAAAACGTATAGCACGTGATATCCCCACGACTTGTTTCCTTGGCTTGCAGTCGTCAAATGTGTGTTAAAACCGCTCTCGTCTAATAACAGAAGGAGTGAAGTATACGTTATTGACGTTCAACCTGACCTATAATCAATACGCGAAATAATCGTGCCTCTATTTATTGGCAATGTGAATTTGTGCAGAGGTGTCGCTCATTCGACTGTGCCAATCAGGATATGGCAACTGCGACACCACAAGTCTTAGACTAGCGGGTAGAACCCCAAGACACTTAGAGTTAAAAACACTCACTCACTGACGCACAGTGGCTAGAGCATTCATCTCTGAGCAAGTCGATCCCGGTTCAATTCCCGGCGGAGTCAGTCCCCGGACTTTTTGCATGAGGCAATCATGCCGGACGGTGCCGCTGATTGTCGGGTATCCTCAGGGCTCTCCCGTTTCCCCCACCCCTTCATTCCAGCGCCGCTCCATGCTCACATCATGTCAGCCCTCACCAAAGCTTAAGGAGTCTCCCTACCTGCGCTTCAATCGCGTTTCAGCGAGTTACGGCTATTCTTTTTTGGCGAAACCTTAACGCAAATCATATGTGTATATCTACGAAAAGATCACACTTCAAACTACGTCGTTATAGTTTTAGAAATTCGGCACGACAATTAGAAGCATCATTTTTTGGACCATCAAATTGACCAAAAATGTATTTTCCAGATTGCCGTTTATTGAAAATTAACAACCTGAATTAAAACACACAAATATAGAAACAAGTATTAGACTTTGAACTACGCTGCCCACAATTCAAATATTATAGTCGCCGCTTAAAGTCCCATAGGAAAAACAACAATAGTAAAGCACTGCACGCCAGCTGACGACTTGCACGGAGAGGCGATAATGCATTACGTACTTCGGTTAGTAGCAACCTTACCGCTCCTGCCTCACACACACACGCAGCTTATCTAGGGAGGCCCCTTAAGTCGTATATGTTAAGTGCTGACCAAAATATATTAATTCATGCTAATCACTAACCACGACGCACAACTGCAGATGCGCATATAAGGCATTGAAGCAAGATGGTGCAATATTCTTTACACTAAAAATCAGTGCCTCTATTTATCTTTTCTTCGCTAGTAAAATGACCCCAATCGCGGACAATGTGACGTAAGGGGGCAATTCGCTGAAAATTTTAATTGTTATAAAAAAAATTTTATTTTTATGAGATATGGACTGTTATGTAGGCATATATTGTGACGAATTTTTACTGTAACAAAAATATTTTAGCTTTCATAGTATTCGTATTATACCACATTAAAATCAAAATTCGCAAAAAAAAAATTATTTTAAAAGAAAGGAAAATCAAAAAATCAAACTACTTACCGAAATGAAACAATTCACACTGTAGGACAGTGCCATTAAGTATGACACTACATTATTACAAACCGCATTGCCTTTTCGTGTTAAAAAAATAATTAATTAAAAATAAAAAGTACCCAAATTCTTTTGAAAATATTTAAAATATACAAAAACCAATCAATGTGATTTTTTACATGTCAAGTTATAGTCCATAGCACTGTTCTTCGGATTTTTTTTTTTTCCATTTCGGTAAGTTTTCCTTTACTGTATAAAACCATTTTTGTTTTGCAAATTTTGGCTTAATATGGTACTGTATAGTACAAAACTATGAAAGCTAAAAATTTTTTGTTACAGTAAAAAGTGGTCATAATATATGCCTACAAAACAAACCATATATCGTAAAAATAATAAAATAAATAAAATAAAACGATTAAAATGTTTAGTAAACCGCCCTCTTAATGACGAGGTAGTATAGTAACAACTGCCTGGGTGGATACACGTAGGGGAAGTGACTCACATCCTCAGTGTCCATGATGTTGCAACACTGGCCCACTGAGGTGATGGCCTGGTGAGGGTTGACGCGCAGAGTCTCCAGTGCAGAGGGAATGGCCCATGACTCACAGTAGCCTCGGCACGCGTTCGTCGTGATAGGGAACTCCACGCAGTCCGGGATGCTGATCTTCCTCGTGTGCCCTGCGAACAATCCCACACACTTTCACACACCCCGAGACACGGGATTCAGGGCGATCATAAGACAATGCCTAGAGTCGGTGATTTTTTGTGAAAAGAATTCTGCAACAATTTGTTTCAATGCCTTGTGTACACGTCTGTTTCTCTGCTTCACGGCCAGTGATTGAATGTTTTTGACTTTTGACGTCTCGAGGTCCTATCCGTAGAGGTACGTCAATTTCGCGGATTCATCTGGCAGTAGCCTAGATTTCTCAGTCCTGTACACGCACTGGACACAGTCGATTATCCATTGGCTTACAACCTCACAAGCGAGCAGCACGCGATAGCTCTAGGAATTATTTCCTTATTTACTATTGGCTTGCGGTAGTCAAATGCGTTTCGTGACAGCCCCCAGCTAATCACACACGTGATTATAAAGTATACATTTTGGCGTATCTGCGAAATAGACGTACCTCTACCTATCCGCAATCGTGGTGTCGAGGAAACATTGTTCTTATTGGCACAGTCGAATGAGTCACGCCTCTGTCCTATTATATTCTGCCAATAACCACAAAAATGTAAGGCATTGAAACAAGTGGTTGCAAAAATATTTTCACCAAAAATCCCTGGCTCTAACAATACGCCAACTTTGAATGACTATATTACCAAAACCAAACAACCCACAACTTTGGTTGACTTGTCAAATGAACAATGATGTTTCTTTGCCACATCTTCATAAATGTTTAACGTGACCACCACAAGCAGCCCGAACGATTTCTGCATGGAAAAAAAAGTATATACAGTGGCAGCTACAAAATATTTTGTTAGTATCGACTGTGCCAAATAACTTTTGTGCTCACCACAAAACAATTTTGCTATCATCATTAAAATATTGTTGCCACCAAAAAACAATGCTCTGTTCAACACAAATTTATTTGGCACGGACCACCCACTACAAAATGTTTCTTTCTGTGTACGCGATACGTGAACTCGATCCACAATTGTTGTAAGCATATCTGGTGTTACGGTTTGGACTGAAGTAAGCAATGACAGCCGGTCATGGTGGACGATATACCCGCTGTACGGTAAGTTGGTACTTTTAGAAGCGAACTGTTGGAAAAAGTTACCAGGAATAGTTCCATTATTGCCACACAACTATGTAAACAAATTAAAAAAGCTGCGGTGATATAAATAAATCTATTTATTTTCTACTGTTACTCGTCCGCGAGTATGAAATTGTTCATAACAATTATTTTAAAAGTGAGTTAAACACGCCTGTTATGCGATAGATGGAGGATAGTTGGGCTGGCATTGATGTCATAGAAATAGTTCTTCTGTATATTATAAACAGCGGCTAAAGTATTGAAAATCGTGTAATGGAATGTGTAGATAGTGTGGTCATTTTCAGGAAGTGAAACAAAATATATATTTACATTAATCATATATTACAATATTTTAGAAGTGACGTAGTTAGTGGCGGCGGATGAGCAATGT